>MU226107.1:318668-345835 GCA_018584345.1 Thuja plicata
TATCTTCTGTAATTGATTGAACTAAAAATATGACAAGTGTCTACATATAAGTATGACAGGAATTTGATACGAAGTACTCAATCCATTGATTATGACGGCATGATGCCAAGGTATGGTAAGCAGCACAGGTACGTGTGTGCTCTTTTGACAATTGAAGGTATTATACAAATTTATGACAAAAAGCATTAGGATGAAGGAATGCTATCTCTTGATTATGTTGAAAACATATACTAATACTTTGATGTTGTTCCTATGTATGCACAGATGGAACGACACATTATGATAGAGGGGGAATATTGTAGGAGAGAGGTAACTCTAACCTTGTAAAACTGTAAGGTAGTAATGAAATTCACACACTCACATTTAAAATGATCTTTGAAACACATTGTGTGCATGTAGATTTTTCTAGAAAACTTTTCTATGAAATCTTTGACTTCCTTAAACAATTGAATTTATTTTGTTGATTCTATGCAAAAAAAAACAAAAACTGGTTACATGCATTGTATGGAATATTTTGAACATGGAAGATTATTAACCATGTCAAGTTTGATTTTCTTCATTTTTCCTCCAATATGCTTGTAAATCTAGCTAAATGCATCGAGACGATGCATTCTTAAGAGGGGAAGGATGTCACAACCCACTTCCTTGATTTTCAATATTCTAGTTGAAACCTTAATTTTCTTTAACTAACAGAGTGGTCTAAGTGGACGTGCCGAAGTAGTTATCGGACATGATCTAAATCTAACAAGACAATACTAACGAGCTATTGAAGTCCACACACCAAAGGAGGATAAAGATTCAGCAAAATTAACTTGAAAAGAGATAATATATAATGTGACACAGGCCTCACATTAGCGGTAACCGCCATGGCTACATTTACAGGTGTAGTTAGCAAGCAGAGTCCCATTTCCTAAATTGGCAGTTGCAGTGGTAACAAGATATGCATTTCAAGGCCTGTATGTGTTGCAACTGTTGGAGGCAACAGGACATTGCTCTTGCCACCACTGAGGGCTGTTAATGTTGGTGGATTCGAGCCTGATTTGTCTGAAGAACCCATCGACTATTACCACACTCCTGGAGTCTCTGAGGAAGATTTCCCTTATGGATATGCTGATGGAGCTCACACCTGGCATGAAGGAGACGATGGTGGTTTTACAGAATGATGCGAGTGTTATTATGAACTATGGAAAAGTGGGCAAGGAAGGGTAACTGCGAGGTGACGGTCTGCAACTTTGAAAAGAAATAGAAAGTTTGATCCTGTACGTGGATAGGCAAAGAAGACTTCGAATATTTCCATCTTGCACATTCTAGGTTCTTTTCTTTGTGATGTATTACCACTGCTGTATGAAACATAAATTACAATCAGTAAATACCTTTTCCTTATAAACAAAAATGCATTTGTTTTCGAGAGATAGGGAGACTCCAGTTATAGTCTGTAGGAAAATGTAGCCGCATCTTGGGAATCTTTATATTGTTACCGCGGGTCATTGGTAGTTGATTGTTTTGCATTTTTTTTTTATATGCTTCAACTCTTTGCATGCATAGCATTTCACTGTGTTAGCATGCACATACAATGAAACTGCTAGTGTATTGGACCGTAGCTGCATAGAACCATTGCTATGTCATTTTTTTTTAGACATTCTCTGTGCATTATCTCCTTGCAATGGTGATGGGCTATCTATTTCATACTTAGACTTACTCTATTTTCATTTTTGTGGCTCTTAATATGAGTTTGTTCTATCTGCTACTTGACGCCAAACCTCTATGTGAAATTTGTGGGTTTCTTCTCAACTCTTTGAGGGCACAAATTTCCTCTATATGTCTCTTTATAGCTCTCTATAAGCCATGGACATCATCACTGTAATTTTAGAAATCAGACCCTTTCAGATATTGCCTATCTACTTTCCTAGCATTGAAGGTGTTGTTGCTAGGGGTAATCACTCCTTTTGATGTGTTTCTTATAACTACCGCATTCTCTCGTGAAGCGCAGGTCCAGGCATTTGGATTAGATCCAAAAAGAATTTATCCATATATTAGAGCTATTTTTTTTATGTCTCGGTTATGTTTCCGTGCTAGTAATGCAGGGTAGAATGGTTCCTTTAATGTATGGTTATCCAGTTTTCTCTATTATTTTTTTGTGCACATTTACACCATGGTTATTGTAAACTGCAAGCATCCTTTTTATATTACCCCTTCCCATTCAGTCTAGAAAGGTGTCATCCTAATTCATTATACACATTACATTTGAGAACATATGAACCGATTTTTACTCGGACTGTAAAGATCTTCTCTCCTATTTGGTGTCCAACCCGTTTTTACATTATTATAGTATTTTTGAATCATTTTTTTTCGCTATTCTTCACTGTCATGGCTAGTTAAAATGATTCTGTCAGAGCTTTTGATATAATGGCTTGTTAATACCCTTCTTATTCTTCCCTTGGTTCTGTTTCATCCAAGCGCCCTCTCCTCTGTGTGGCTCTTATTCTATCACTACTTTTGGTAGCATTTTGATCTTCATTAAAATGCTTTTGGAATCACTTCTGTACATTGAAATTGCTTCATAAATCTCTTTCTTGTCGTGGAATTGCAGTGAGGATTTCTTCTGAGTGGCAGATGAATAAGGGCGTTTGTTGCCACTTAGTCAGGCATTGAATTGGTGTTCTCTGTTTATGTTCTTTTGAACCATGGGCCGGATGTATGTAATGTAATTGCCAAGGGGTATCTTATTTGATGCTCCAATTTTATCCGATTTAATTGTTTTTTATTTGGAAATTGATTTCTGGTGTGGCAGATTAATTGGGGTGATGCAATACTTGAAATATTGTCAGTGAAAAGTTTTTAGGCTGGGTTGTGGTACTGGTATAGTTCCAGTTCTAATCTCTATTCTTGTTCTTGTTAGTTTTTTTTTTGTAATGACTGAGTGAACAAATCCCTAATTGTTGACACATCTATGAATGATTTAAAACGATGTTTTCTTTTGGAATAGCAAGGAATGTGCATGCCAAATAAATGTGTGATTCTTTGGCTTTATTTTGTATGTATTTAGGACATAGTCATACTAGATGCTTATGAGTTTTGAAATTCTCTGACATGGGAAATTACCTGCATAGTTGCACTTCTTGAGATAATCACTGACTGTCCTAAATGAGTGCAAAGCGTGAGCTTGAAGTGTTTTATATTATTGGTAAAGGATGTTGAATGATCCTTTGATGCATATTCATACTTCAACATTATGATGTCCTTGACAGTACTTGATGTAAATGTTAGTGATTTGCACAATTCCATTACTTCAGGCAGTTTTACTTTGTTAGACTATCTCTAGCTGAGCTGGGTATCTTTCATGTCAGGAAAGATTCCGGGGAAGTGTTATAGCTTCGTGGTAGGGTGGAAACGCACTCCCACAATATTCTCGCCCTAGCTGAGTTTTGTGAACAGGTTTCCGAAGCACTTTTCAGAAAGGACATTACCTTATAGTGCTATACGCATCTAGTATTCAACATGGTGGTATTTCTCGACTTTGAGGTTTACTTTTATTTTTATGAAATGAAAGACTGTATTTGAAGCTAATATTAATCTTTTACTTTATGTCTCGATATTTGGTCGAAAATCTATTAAGTTGTTATCTTGACATGAAAGTTTATTTTTACTTGTATTTGATGCGACATCTCTCATTGTGATTTCTTAGGACACTCGACTTATGGTCGATGTTTCGCTTGTCTTGAGCAAAGGTATGCTTATGTTTTCGACAGATATGGTCCTAATTGTATGTATGTTCTTTCTATTTAATAGGGAATCTATTGATATCTTGTCGACTTATGTAATCGACCATTGACTTGTTGACCGACTCCCTAGAGTTATGGGTTTTACTGATGTGGCCTTTAGTGTCGAAATTTCAGTCTTTACATTAGAACGAAGAATACTCATTACAAACAAAGATGGCAGATGAAATCGAATGCAACAGTATCTTGATGGCAGAAGAAATCGAATGCAACAATATCTTGTAGGTGTGTTATTATGATTTTTTGTTTTCAATTTAATCTTATGACATGAAGGTTTTGTTTCAATCAGTCTTTTTTCTATATCTATGTTCTCTTTTATTTCATTGATGTTCTATATTAGCCAAAAAATGTTCACACACCTTGTTCTTACTTCCACATTTTGAATGCTTATCCTCATCTATTGCAACCGAATAACACTTTATGTTTTGATGGCTCCATATACATTTAATTCAGAAACTCTGTAGTTGATTTCTGTAATAAGACCTTTAACCACTCATGTATGTATACAAACCCTAGGAAGCCATTGATGAAAATGCGTTGAAATATTTCGTTGCACAATTATTTACTGGGAAAAAAATCTTCTTGGAAGTTTTGTTTCTAGAAAGCTGCAGATATTTTACTCGATTCTTCATATGCCCAGATTTGTAATTAGTTCACATTTTTGTTGAACACCCAATGACTTCTAACTCGGGGTCATTTCCAAAAAATTTTGTTCTTTGACTGGATTGTAATTTAGGTTTGTAAAGAAATTCCTCATTTCTTCTTTGTAATTTTCAGTCCTAACATTGTAAGGCATCATCATCTTTGTCACTATTTATCGACCGGCTACAATAGATTCACTGCTCACTAGCAAATCTTGAGTCTGTCTCACTGTTTTCTTTCAATTTAGCAAATCTTGGTTCTGCCTCACTGGCTTACCTCCTATTCCAATTTTTAGGTCTTCTTTCAAGCGAATACCTTTTGTATTTGATTTTGTGTGGCCCCAGAAAGGTGGAACCCCACTTAGAAGAATATAAAGAATCACACCAGCACTCCAAACATCTGCTACTTTGTCGTATCCTCCAGAAAAACTTTGGGAGCTATGTAAAAGGGGCTTCCAACTGTGCCATGGAGGTTCCACCCTGTTTCAAACAAAAATCTCGCTATAAACAAAACATATAGAGTTCAAACACAATCTAAGATTAAGAAAACAAAATTATGTCAATCAAACCGAGATAACCCATTCATAAATATGATAAAGTTTTCCAAATTAACAAATTCACATTGAATTCCATGTTCACCCTGTTTCACCCTCAGATAGAATAACTTATGATGTAATAATCTGATGATACAGGTAGCTGGAATACCTATGTACAGCTATTGTAAAAACTTAGATTTCATAGCCAACAATCAAGGAAGTTTTTGGAAGCTTTCGGGACATAACATGTCCAGAGATAATGGAGCACCAAAGCTCATCATCTAGAATGAAGATGGATCTCATAGTTCTCTATTGTAAATATTTATCTATCTAGGGAATTTATATTTTTCTTGAATTTGTCCTCAAATAGGCAGATTAGATACTCTTAATGTGACTGGAGGCATTCAGTATAATCCCCAAGGTTAATCTCGCTGAAATATCATTCCATTGGTCGCCGCTTTTTTTAAGCCATTTCCAAAAACAAGGGACCCGTTCTAGGGGTGTTGAGGTTTACAAAAAAAAATACAAGCCAAATTTGATAATACTTCCACTATGGTTCCACTAAACAACCTTGAACCAAATGATGTGATACCACCATCCTAGGCCTATTTGCAGAAACCAGTCAAACTCGAACAATTAATCAAATTCATACCTGACTTGAAATATGTAGCCAATCCAAAGTCAGCTAGCTTGATTGGAGAAGAATGAGACTTGGTGGCAAAGAGAATGTTTTTTGGCTTCAAATCCCTGTGTACCACACCATTTTCATGGCAATACTTGACCACTTCCATCAGATGCTTAAATAATTGAGCAGCATCAGGCTCATAATATATGCCTTGCTTCTGCAACCGATCAAAGAGCTCCCCTCCAGCACAGAGCATCATGACCAAATGCACATGTGCCTCCTCCTCAAAGACCACCTTGAGTGCCTCAATATTAGGGTGCCTAGAGAGGCTGGTCATGATCTCAATCTCTAATTTCACACTCTTAGCATCCTCTGCACTTACCAATCTATATTTTGCAATAGATTTGCAAGCCATAACCTCCCCTGTTACCTTATCTATGCAAGACCTGATTTTACCAAACTGCCCCAAACCCAATTCATCCCCCAACTCATATCTATCCTGCAACCTACCACTCTGTTCAATCCCCAAAATAGAGTTACAAATGGAACCCTTGTAAAACACCCCAGGCATCATAGAAATCAAAGGCTTCCCACCACTGTGCCTCTGAATAGCCATTAACAAACAGTTTCCCCTCTATTTGGGCACCCCCTATGACCACACAACCTAAAGCAAAGGCCCCCGGTAACAGAAATTTGTAAATATGAGTAATTTTCAGCTCGATCCACTTAATTTTTACAAACCTGATCCACTTAATCTGAAAGTTTTGTTTACCCTGTTTACTCTGTTTGGAAACCAATCTAACCATTACACATCATGGATGGATAAATTTAAAAAAAAAAACTAAATAGAATGTTCAGCTTTTGATGATCACTGATAATGTAATTTGTATTGAAAATATTTATATAAAAATAGTGGCATGGAATCACTGCATCTATTTGGATTCATTCTCTGCTTGGACAGCCTTGTGGAAAGAAAAATGTTGTTTGTTTTACATTAGATAAAGTGTGTTGTTTGCAAGCACAATAGGAGTCTCATATTTGGTTTGCACTTTCTGATTGCCACTATACAGGACAGTTGGAAAAGCACAATGGCCTCTACAGATTCTGAATGAGGGGAAAATAACAACACTTCTACTAACTATCAACAAGGGGGACATGCTAATGTGGTAGGTGTTGGGACTGAAAAAAGCAGTAAGGGTTTTTGAAGTACCATGTTAAAATTTTGCATTTTGACCCCCTATAAGTGCTTTTTGAGCCTATTTTCCTATATGAGATTCTGAATTTTTCCATGCATGTCAAGTACTCATCACTCTTGTTTAGGCATATGAAGATATCCCAGGTCATTAATTTCAAGTTTTGAGTTGTCTCGGGATGTCTTGTTTTGAGCACTTGTCCAAATCTGCATTTCTGCCTAAGTGTCAATTTGTTGTATCAGGCCCAGTTTGCATTTCAATAACTTGTGTCCTATTGAGTGTCATGGCTCGCCACTTTGGGGATGTGTATTATGCATATCAAATAACCTATGTTTCAAATGCCAATTTATTTCTATATGTTTTGACTAGTTTTCAAACCCCTCAAAGTTGGTAGTTTTTTGTTGTCATGCATTGTGTAATTGATCAGAATTCTGAGTAGCCCTGTTTGACTGACTGCAACTTTTGATCTTGTGACCTAATTGAAACACTCCCTTTTGTACTCCATTATAGAGGTCAAATACTTCTTGATTCTATGTCTTCAAGTCATGACATGTCGATTTGGTCAGTTTGCTAAGCCCATTCCATTTGCAGTTTCTATCAGTGTGCCAAATTGTCAAATGCAGATTTCTGAATGACCTACTTTGAGGTCTTAAAATTTTACACCCGGCCGAATGAAATGGATAATTGAAAGCTCCCCTATATTCTAGGCATGGAAATGTGCTATCCTGATGTTTTTTAGGTCTTGATGAATCCGTTTGTCCAACTTGCCAATCTGATTCCGTTTGCACTTTCTAATAATTTGATGCAGATCAATTGCACAGCTTGGTCGGAGGCCCTGTTTGCGAGGTTATATCTTGAATACCATGATTGGTCACATCAGAAAAATGGTTTCTCTGAATTATAGACCAAATTTGCTTCAATTTTGCAAGGTTTCAGATCTTGAGGGTTTTGTTTGTACACTCTTCAAGTTTCTTTCCATTTGTAGAAATTGGTATTCCTTATGTTTTTAGTTCTCTGCATTTTCAAGTGGCTACTTTTGAGGGGACACAAAATGTGTCTAGATGATTTTCAAGAGCCACCCTTCTAGATTCGTATTCTCCATATCACATACTTCCATTATCCAGAGGCTTGAATTCCCAAGAAGTCTTTTGACATATTTTCAAAGTCAAAACCAAATGTGTTTACCGCTATTGGATAGGGTAATTTGGAGAATTGTTGTAAAGAGGCGACTTGGGCGATTAAAATATTTTCACCTGCTTGGTTTCGCTAGGCGTCACTTTGTAGCATGGAGGAATGTTAATCATGGAATGTGTATGTGCATCGCCATGTCCCGGTTACTGGATCTTGTCAGTTTTTAAAGGTAGCCCCAAAGGCCAGTTGCCATTAATGTGATCATTTTGCAGAGGTATAAAAGTTGAATGATTTTGATCGCCAATTCGATGCTATATGGTCTGGCTCCACTGAAAGTTGTGTTTGGGTTATTGGAAGGTGAGAATCAATTTAAAGGTAATGGAGTTCAAACTGGGAGTTCAGGAATGTTATTTTATTATATAAGCAATTTGCTTGTTCTATTTACAAAGTGATTTTGTTGATTGTTCTCAAAAGTTTTCAAGCAAATGCACTACACAGAGGTGTAGATGCTGTTGTTGGAACACCGGGTCGTATCAAAGATCATATCGAGAGAGGGGGTCTAAACTTGAAATCATTGAATTTTCGTGCCCTTGATGAGGCCGATGAAATGCTTAACATGGGCTTTGTGGAGGCCGTGGAGAACATACTTGAAAAGGTTGAAGATATCTTGTTGGTGATGATAAGTTCAAGGCTAGTGCAAGTGTGAGGCACATTTCTCTTCCCTACTTTTACAAAGCATGAGAGCAAAGATTGTTCCCTTTAGAGCAAAATTTGAGCATAGCCAAGGCACATTTCAAAAGGCCAGCCAATGCAACATGCCTGGAAGCCACCAGCAAAACCACGTGGACCGTTTAAAGTGCCATCTGCAAGTATGGTGAACACCAAGTTCTAATAAAACATTCCAAGAAAAGAGAATATTGTGCAGGGTGTATGTTTAAAACATTCATGTATATGCAATATTGGCATGAAGGCTAGCGCAAGAGAAATGTGGGGAAAGCAGAGGCTACCAAAAGTAAAGCAAAGCATTCCAATCAAATGGAAATAAGGCATGTAAAATGTTTTATGGAAGGAGAGCACCTTTCAAGCAATGCAAATCGCAGGTGTAAAGTAAATTCAAAAACCTTGCCAGCATACTCCCAGCCCGTGCTAAAATGGAAGCTTTGGAACAAGGCATGTGACTATTTGCAAGATGCCTCAAAGATATGCCATCTCATGAAATGCGATGATTGCAGGATGCGCACAAAATGGATTTGCTGAAAAGACTTAGAAATAGTTCAAACAGAATGCATCGGGTGCAACCTGGATTTTGACAGCCAGGTTTGCAACAGATGAAAGTCCCTATGAGAATTTATGTTTGTGCACAAAGATCATTTTAACTCTTCATTCCTCAAAAAATGAACACAGGAAAGAGAAGTAATGAATCTGCATTAAAGGGGTGGCTACACAAGTCTGCAATGCGGGCAGCGATAGTAGATTATACTGCAAACTTTACCATCAGCTTTGATTTTTGCCAACCAGGAGCCATCATCGTTACTAATCGACACAACAAAGAATGTTTTCTCACAAAAGTTGTAATCAAGGGGCTGGCTGGTGTAAAGCCAAATTCCACAACTATTGTCGGCATCCTCCCTACGTGTGCATAATGTTGGAGTATAGACTAGACACACGAACTGTTTGACAGGATGCCTTAAAGAGATGCCATCTAATGAAATGCGATGATTGTAGGAGCCAGCGCAGGGGAGTATAAGCAGTTTTTTATATTTTAAAGAGTCTCGAGATGCTACGCAGGAACTTAGTGCCAAGAGAAATGGAGATGTCTGTGCAAGACATATGGAGGAGTCTAAAACTTGCAAACCAAACAGTCAAGTCTAGCGCAACACAAAGAAGAGACTGCCCATGCTGGAGATGTGGGTGTAGACACAAGGCAAATAGCAATTTGGCAGGTGTTAAAGATGCTAATAACAAGTGTATTCAGCCCCCAGAGTCATCCCTACTACGCATAAGTCCCAAGAGCCTGCGTAGAGTTATGAAAGACTCAGCAAGTAGAAAACACTCAGATATTTTGTCCCACATGTGTGGGGTTGTCGAGTTTTTAAGTGTTCATATATGTTGGCACTTATATGTTATTTAAAGAAAGAATCCAAGAGGCTCCTTGGCGGGCCCCTTGGCTCCAGGATTGGTGCGTGGTGGGGCCCACATTATTTTAATGCAGAACACATAAAGCTTTAAAAAACTCTCAAGAACATTATCCCACATGTATCCCTCAATAGGATTTTGAAGAGTTTATAACCAAAACCACTCAGTATGCAATTTGAAGAAGAAAGAGGAGACTATGGGTGCACGTAGGAGCTGGGAGCTTGCCTCAAAAACTGTGCCCGAGGAGAAGATGCCCAATTTTTGGCATGACCCGTAGTGTTGACATGGCAGATGATTGGGCTTAAGAGAATGCATGTTTGGGCACGAATCTTGAGGTGGCCAAAATCAACGAATGGCTTAATGGCTTAGTGAGAAAGTTGCAAGGAAGATAAGCTTAAGCCATTAAGCCATTGGTCCATGTTGCGCAAGTGACAAGTGGTGCCCAGTGGACCAATCAGCCAATCAGAGGACGCCACGTGGCGCCCAGTAGGTGCCAAGTAGCGCAAGTCAAATGCAATTCAGAGGCACCAATGAGAGATCGACATGTGGCACCAAGTGGACCTACAGATTGATCAGAGGGTGACACTGGGTGCATTCTGGTGAGATGTGCAGTTTTCAAATTATTTTTTAATTTAAATTCATTTCATCAAATGGGTTCAAGAACTTGCAACTTCAAAACAAATCAAGGGTTGACTTAATGGCTTAGGGGAAAGATGCTCACCATCTACCCTTTAAGCCATTAAGCCCAAGCGACAAGTGTCGCATTCTAGTGCATCCTAAGGAAATAATGAATTAATTAAAATATTTAATTAAATCCATCACAAATGGCAAAAGATTAAAAAGTGAGCAACTTCAGAAAGATCCAAGGACTGACTTAATGGCTTAATGGAAAGATGCTCACCATCTAACCACTAAGCCATTAAGCCTAGGTGACAAGTGTCACAATGAGACAAAATCTGGAAAAAGGGAAATATTAAAGTTAAATTTGTCTCATTTAAAAAAGCAGTAAGGGTTTTTGAAGTACCATGTTAAAATTTTGCATTTTGACCCCCTATAAGCGCTTTTTGAGCCTATTTTCCTATATGAGATTCTGAATTTTTCCATGCATGTCAAGTACTCATCACTATTGTTTAGGCATATGAAGATATCCCAGGTCATTAATTTCAAGTTTTGAGTTGTCTCGTGATGTCTTGTTTTGAGCACTTGTCCAAATCTTCATTTCTGCCCAAGTGTCAATTTGTTGTATCAGGCCCAGTTTGCATTTGAATAAATTGTGTCTTGTTGAGTGTCATGGCCATGTCCCGGTTACTGGATCTTGTCAATTTTTAAAGGCAGCCCCAAAGGCTAGTTGCCATTAATGTGATCATTTTGTAGAGGTATAAAAGTTGAATGATTTTGATCGCCAATTCGATGCTATATGGTCTGGTTCCACTAAAAGTTGTGTTTGGGTTATTGGAAGGTGAGAATCAGTTTAAAGGTGATGGCGTTCAAACTGGGAGCTCATGAATGTTATTTTATTATATAAGCAATTTGCTTGTTCTATTTACAAAGTGATCTTGTTGATTGTTCTCAAAAGTTTTCAAGCAAATGCACTACACAGAGGTGTAGATGTTGTTGTTGGAACACCAGGTCGTATCAAGGATCATATCGAGAGAGGGGGTCCAAACCTGAAATCATTGAAATTGCATGCCCTTGATGAGGCTGATGAAATGCTTAACATGGGTTTTGTGGAGGCCGTGGAGAACATACTTGAAAAGGTTGAGCATATTTTGTTGGTGATGATAAGTTGAAGGCTAGTGCAAGTGTGAGGCACATTTTTCTTCCCTGCTTTTACAAATCATGAGACTAAAGATCGTTCCCTTTAGTGCAAAATTTGAGCGTAGCCAAGGCACATATCAAAAGGCCAGCCAATGCAACATGCCTGGAAGCCACAAGCAAAACCACGTGGACCGTTTGAAGTGCCATCTGCAAGTATGGTGAACACCAAGTTGTAATAAAACATTCCAAGAAAAGAGAATATTGTGCAGGGTGTATGTTTAAAATATTCATGTATATGCAATATTGCCATGAAGGCTAGCACAAGAGTAATGTGGGGAAAGCAGAGGCTGCCAAAAGTAAAGCAAAGCATTCCAATCAAATGGCAATAAGGCATGTAAAATGTTTTATGGAAGGAGCACCTTTCAAGCAATGCAAATCACAGGTGTAAAGCAAATTCAACAACCTTGCCAGCGTACTCCCAGCCCGTGCTAAAATGGAAGCTTTGGAACAAGGCATGTGACTGTTTGCAGGATGCCTCAAAGATATGCCATCTCATGAAATGCGATGATTGCAGGATGCGCACAAAATGGATTTGCTGAAAAGACTTAGAAATAGTTCAAACATAATGCATCGGGTGTAACCTAGATTTTGACAGCCAGGTTTGCAACAGATGAAAGTCCCTACGAGAATTTATGTTTGTGCACAAAGATCATTTTAACTCTTCATTCCTCAAAAAATGAACATAGGCAAGATAAGTAATGAATCTGCATTGAAGCGGTGGCTACACAAGTCTGCAATGTGGGCAGCGACAGTAGACTATACTGCAAACTTTACCATCAACTCTGATTTTGGCCAACTAGGAGCCATCATCGTTACTAATCGACACAACAAAGAATGTTTTCTCAAAAAAGTTGTAATCAAGGGGCTGGCTAGTGTAAAGCCAAATTCCACAACTATTGTCGGCATCCTCCCTGCTTGTGCATAACGTGGGAGTATAGACTAGACACGCAAACTGTTTGACAGGATGCCTTAAAGAGATGCCATTTCATGAAATGCGATGATTGCAGGAGCCAGCGCAGGGAAGTATAAGTAGTTTTTTATATTTTAAAGAGTCTCAAGATGCTACGTAGGAACTTAGTGCAAAGAGAAATGGAGATGTCTGCGTGAGACATATGGAGGAGTCCAAAACTTGCAAAGCAAATAGTCAACTCTAGCGCAGCACAAAGAAGAGACTGCCCACATTGGAGATGGGGGAGCATACACAAGGAAAATAGTAATTTGGCAGGATTTAAAGATGTTAATAACAAGTATATTCAGCGCCCAGAGGCATCCCTGATGCGCATAAGTCCCAAGAGCCTGCGTAGAGTTATGAAAGACTCAGCAAGTAGAAAACACTCAGATATTTTGTCCCACATGTGTGGGGTTGTCGAGTTTTTAAGTGTTCATATATGTTGGCATGTATATGTTATATAAAGAAAGAAGCCAAGAGGCTTCTTGGCGGGCCCCTTGGCTTCAGGATTGGTGCGTGGTGGGGCCCGCATTATTTTAATGCAAAACACATAAAGCTTTAAAAAACTCTCAAGAACATTATCCCACATGTATCCCTCAATAGGATTTTTAAGAGTTTATAACCAAAACCACTCAGTATGTAATTTGAAGAAGAAAGAGGAGACTATGGACGCACGTAGGAGCTGGGAGCTCGCCTCAAAAATCGTGCCCGAGGAGAAGATGCCCAATTTTTGGTGGGACCTGCAGTGTTGACATGACAGATGACTGGGCTTAAGAGAATGCATGTTTTTAGATGAATCTCGAGGTGGCCAAAATCGACGAATGGCTTAATGGCTTAGTGAGAAAGTTGCAAGGAAGATAAGCTTAAGCCATTAAGCCATTGGTCCATGTGGCGCAAGTGACTAGTGGTGCCTAGTGGACCAGTCAACCAATAAGAGGATGCCACGTGGTGCCTAGTAGGTGCCAAGTAGCGCAAGACAAATGTAGTTCAGAGGCACCAATGAGAGATCGACACGTGGCCCAAAGTAGACCTACGGACCAATCAAAGGGTGACACTTGGTGGATTATTGTGAGATGCGTAGTTTTCAAATTATTTTTTAATTTAAATTCATTTCATCAAATGAGTTAAAGAACTTGCAACTTCAAAACAAATCAAGGGTTGACTTTATGGCTTAGGGGAAAGATTCTCACCATCTACCCTTTAAGCCATTAAGCCCAAGCGACAAGTGTCGCATTCTGGTGCATCCTAAGGAAATAATAAATTAATTGATATATTTAATTAAATCGATCACAAATGGAAAAAGATTAAAAAGTGAGCAACTTCAGAAACATCCAAGGGATGACTTAATGGCTTAATGGAAAGATGCTCACTAGCTAACCACTAAGCCATTAAGCCTGGGTGACAAGTGTCACAATGAGACAAAATCTGGAAAAAGAGAAATATTAAAGTTAAATTTGTCTCATTTCAATAGTTCAACTATTGAAAAATAATTAAATTCAAATGCAAATATTTCAAGCTTTTAAATGAATATGCACGGGAGATGGAGTTTGTTAGGGATGATTGAGAGGGAAAATTTTGTCCAAACTATAGAGTATTATATGTTGCCGGAAAGGTCTCGAAAAGGAGATCATGATTTTGCAGACCAATTGAGGGAAAGTCAAATTAGATTTTCATAGTTTCAGTTTCAGCAGTTGCAGATATTTTCTCGGGATAGACATGTGTCAGTGACTGGGTTGTTTTTTCCTTTCTCCTATATCTGATTTTTTCTCCATTGTAACAGAGATGTTGAATTTTACACTGCTGGGCAGTATTCAGGCTCTTGAGTCTTATTTTCTGTGTCTCTTTGTTTTGCAAATGTGTATATCCAGATGAATTTTAATGAAGGATGAAGGAAATCCCGGTTCAAAACTTGTCTGATGTTGACTTTGATTCTTATGTATTGATTTGTAAGGCACTTTAATACATTAGCTATAAGGTAGTTGTGAGATTGTTTCTGAGTCTCTTTCAAGGAGAGAGTAATTCTCAGGGGCAAAATCTGAGAGTTGATTGTCTGTATATGAATCTGATGTCCAGGTTTTGAAGTGAAAAGGGTGATTTGTAAGGCATTTCACTTGGGTTTTGTGAGTTTGGATTTATGGTTTTCTAGGAATGTATGTGTGTTTGACTCTGTTGCCTGATAGATAAGGCAGTGGTCTTGATTTGTCTAGTGGTTTTCTTCATCAATCAATCATTCAAATATTAAAATCTTTATTTCTGTTATCTGAACTCCATGTCTAGATAATTGTATTCATTACAGTTCATTTTGATGATTCCTTAGAGAGTGAATCAACTACGTTATCCCTCCTTAAAAGGAAGAAGGATTAAAGTCCTTGTATCACTAGTTATTGCTATATTTACAATCATAGTTTGTGTAGCTAAGCTTTGCATTTGGTTGTGCTTGATCATTTGAAAAGTGTTTCATAAGTTGGTTTAACAAAGATACATAGAAAATCAGTGTCCACTTTTATATATACTGTGTAATTAGTAATCATTAAGAGGTAAAACCTGCCTGAGTATATGTGGAACTCAAAAACGAAGAAGGATCTTATCCAATCCTTAGAAATTAGGCTTTTCTTGTATCTGAATCAGTATTAGGAGGCATAGTGTTCAAGTAGTCATTTCAAGCACTGTGATTCATACAAGAAAAATCCCTAAATTTAGGTTCAGTTTCCTTTATCTAGCCTCACTCTCACTATCTACTTCGAACTACAACATATTTCCCCAAAAAAAAATGTTCGTATTCATTTAATCTTCGTAGTATTTTTACAAATTTTGTATTATCTCATTTGATAAATGAATTATCCATATTAATTTATATGTAACTAACTTTGTATTTATACATTCATGTACCAAATATTTTGCATGATACTATATCAAAGGAAATGAGCTCTACATGTTCTAGCCAAGGAGCAAGCACTGATACTATGAGTTACAATTTATGCTTGTTTGAAAATTTCATTTACAACCTTTGAAAAAATATCTCTAATGCATTCAAATTTTTGCTTATACCTCTATGTATGTATATGTCTCTATTTTGGAGTTATTTTCTATTTTCATTATTATTTATTTTATGAAAATTTTATGTACCTGTATCTATTGAAAAGAATCTATATGTAACTGTCTTTGTATGTATACACTCGTGTATCAAAGAATTTAGACTTCATAATAGCATTACCTAGATTGATGATAGCAACTTAGCCTCATTTTCCAAATCTACCTTATTTCACTGAATAATTTTATTGTAGGCCACTAAAATGGATGCAATATTGACTACCAATGCAATACGCTCCATCAATGTTGGATATTTTCTTCCAAATCCAATTCTTGAAATCTTATCGTTCCACATGCTAACTATCTTTGAAGATCAGGCCGACCAATACAAGATTGTATTGTCTGATGGCAGTCACATGCAATTTGCAATTCTTCCTAACAGATCCAATGACCTCTTCTTCTCAGACAAGATGAAAATACAATCAATAGTATCATTGACAAATTATGTTTGTCGGGCCACAGGAGATTCAAGGTGGGCCTTCACACCTTCTTTCTTGAGTCACATAATCATTTTGTTAATTTGCATATAATAAAGATACATAATTCTAACTATTTTAAACCTCCTTTAATAGGACAATAATTATCTTCATGCTCGAAGTCATCCATCAAGACTACCAAATCATTGGTAGACCCAAGTATCTATATAAGTCTCAACAGGAACAGATGCAAGAAGACAAAATAGCTGTCTCACCTAACAAAAGCACAAAATTTGGTATCCATCTACCTCGCAAGGAACTTCCATTGCCTAAAAGTATCAGCCCTATAAAGGATTCAAATCCTTATCAAAGGATGTGGACAATTAAAGGGAGGGTTACATATAAAAAATAGCTGAGACAATTTAATAACCAACGAAATAGTGGACAGGTTTTCAGCTTTGGCATAATAGATAATGAAGACATAAAGACCCAGATTGTTTGCTTCAATGACATTGCAGAATTGCACTATGATAGAGTCCACATAGGATAAATGTATACCATTTCTAAAGGTTCTGTGAAAGAAGAAAACAAAAAATACAACAAGCTAAAAAGCCACATGGAAATCACTCTTGACCACACTTCAGTATTGAAATGTTGCGATGATGAATTACCAACTACAACTGTTAACTACAACTTTAAGAAAATTAATGATATTGCAAACATAAGTAATAATACTTTGGTAGATATTATTGGCCTTGTGGTCACTATTGGAGAGATCTCCATGATAGGAAGAAAGGATGGAACTGAGGTACTACGTAGGAGTCTCAAGTTAGTGGACATGTCATCCTCATCCATTGATGTCAACTTATGGTGGGCTATTTGCCTTACAGAGGGAGACAAATTAAAATATTTGAAGGCTTCTCAAAGGATTTTTGTACTTGCTATTAGAAATGGGCGTGTTGCATATTTTAAAGGAAAAGTCATAAATAGTACAACAACAACTGTATTGACTATAGAACTGTCCATAGTAGAAGATGAAACTCTACAGTCAAAGGTACCAGCAGAACATATTGACATACCATCATTTTCTTTATTTTCCTCACAGTCCAATGGAACAACCAATAAGCTGACAATTGCAACTATCTTGCAACATTAGACAACAATAAAAGATTCCTTAGAGACTACAATAAAAGCAACTGTCAAATTCATCAAGTCTGATTCTTTCTGCTGCCCAGCATGCCCACTAAATGTGAATGGGAAACAATGTACGAAAAAATGTATTCAAAGTAATGATAAGACATGGTTTTGTTATAAATGCCAAATGACCATTGTAGAGTGCAACTACAAATACCTCTAGCAAGTAAAGCTTCAAGATCATACAAGTGCCATTAGGGTTGTCGCTTTCGATGAAGTAGCAAATAATTTACTACAAATGCTTGCCAAAGAACTGTACTTGTTGCAATATGACACCCAAGTTGATGGAACTCCAGAAGACATCATCAATGATGTGTTTTTCAACCCTTTTGTATTTACCCTCTCCATCAAAATAGATTTGTACAACTCTGATGTGAAACTTAAATCTACCATCATGAGGGCTACCAAAATGGACTTCACAACTGGATGTAAATCTTTTCTTGCAGAAATTTTAGAAATCTCTGCTTCCAAATAAAGCTACTGCAAACATCCCCCTCCTTGGTTTTACAAGTGTTTAAACATTTACAAAAAATAAAGTACAGTTGTACTATTTTCTTTTTAAAGCTATAATTTACTCAACTTGCAATGCAAATTTCTCTACATATTTTTTTGTCATTAATCATAAGATTTATATTTAACTGCATTGGAGAATATTCTTATAGATGCTTATTAAACCTTATATTAAATAATTTAGTTTTCCAATTTCAACTATTACTATGATCTAAGGAACTTCGTTCTTCATATTAAAATATGTTTATTTCTCCACTTGTAGCACTCCTCATTATTTTCTTCAAATTGTAAATGAGTTGTATCTATTATACCCTGTACAATACACAACTCTTGTACAACAGTTATTTTAAAGATAAAACTACATTCTAATATTAACATAATCATATATTCTTGAGTTTTTTATAATAATCTACCAGTTTGAAACTCTTTGTATCATGCATTACTCCTGCTATGATCTAAGGCTATAGGAATTATAAATAAATTGCCTCTGAATTTTTTTGTAAGCTGTCATTTAAAAAAATCTTTCTGCAATAAAAAAAAAGGGGATTTAATGCAAAGCATTTCCTACAATTTCTTTTTTATGACTGCTGATTTCAGATTTAAATTATTGTTTAGTTATTGTTTTTTTTTTCCATGCTGTTATTATTGGTTTCTTCAACTGGTTCAAACAATAGTGGAGCATGTTTGATATAATAACAACATTCCTTGTCAACTTGTCAATTGAATGTCTACAACCAGTTAAACAATAATGAAATTGAGGAAAAACACTTAAACAATGCTCTATTTTTTCATACTTATATTGATAAGGCTTCAAAATTTAAAAGATTAAAAAAAATCTTTGCCTAAAATTCTCAACATGGATCTTATACTCCATTCTTGCCTAGCTAAAAAACCAGCTGAATTGATTATGCACTACAATGAAGAGATAATGGAAGAACTTCTAAAAATCAAAATTCACTTTTTAGTTCACCCTGTTCATATTCAGTCTCCCAAACAAACTAATGCATCACTATAATCAAATAAACTAAAACTCGTGTCATCTTCAGACTCCTCTTCAGGTTCAACCTTCTTTTCCTCTTCCTTTGGAGTAGCTGTTGTTAGCACACCAACATATTCTGTACTAACTACAATGGGAACAACTGCAAACTTTTTTGGACCCTGCATAACAAATCAAATAAAATCAAGTTGTTCAAGATCATGAGATTACAATGGACATTTTAAGGCTTACAATGGAAATTCTAAGGCTTACTAAGGAAACTCTAACAAAATTTTTTAAAGCTTACCTGTAATAGAGTTCAAAATAAGGTAAAATCTAAGTGTCTCAGCTGCTTCTATAAATGGTTCTCCCTTAAAGAATTCTTTCCAATTGGTTATTTGTTTGCGTTTCCGAAGCCTACCATAGGACACAAAAATAATCATCCAGGCTATGAATATATTTTTACAATTATTTAAATCTGAAATAAAAAAGAATTAAAAATTAATATAAAATCCAGGCTCATAAAAAAGAACTTAATAGCTGTAAAAACTTAAAATTTAATAGCTATAAAAACTTAATAGTGAAAACTTAATAGCTATAAAACTTAATATAAAAACTTAATAGATACTTTTAACATTTTAATTTTAAACTTTACAGATATTTTTCAAAATTTAAATGTTACTAGCAATGTTAAAAATTATGTATCAGGTATGATGGGATAGAATCTTCATTATAGTTTTTCCATTTCTCAAGTTTATGCTTCTCATTATTTTTATTTTTTCTTTGTTGTTCATTGTTTTCTTGGTACTACTCTTACTAGTAGCGAATATTTTAATTATACAGATGTTGCTATCAATTGCTGAGAGAAAGAAGGCAAATAAGAGAGACAAAAATAAAACACATTACAATCAACACAAGGAGGAAATTTCTACTAGGCGTCACCTACAAATGTTACAGAAAATGTCATCTGTACACACGGAAACACCACTTTCAATAATGGAAACCATACTACCACAAAATAATAAATGACAGTTCACACAAACTCAAACCACTACCATTGCCAATAATTGTACCTATACAGTACAACAACTCAAAATAGAAGAAATGTAAAGACAAAAACTAAACCTTCCAGCTCCATTTTCGGTAAATATAGAGAACACCCAAAATTTTATGAACCCACAACAGCCACAGGAACCTACTCTTACGCCGACTACTATTTTCACAACAGAGTTTTCAAAATCAATGAAACAATTCCATCATCAAATTGATGCATTATCATCAATGCAAACATGCTACATATGTAACGAAAGCTACAGTGGAATGTCAATTAGAAAAATCACTCCAAATACCATATATTCTAGATGTTTTACAGAAAAAGGGGTACATCAATTTTCTCTAGCAAACAACTTAGACCGAGGAAAACAACCAACTATCCTAAAAAAACTCACCCAACTAGAAGAAATGTTTATTTCTAGAGTAACCCCAATTTTACAAGTGCCACATGCAAGAGGAGGACAATATAAATATTCTAGTCACACAATAAGTTTCCCCCAAGATATTTCAAGCATTGCCTATCTTTTGGCTAGAAATTTGAAAGACCTTGAAGTTGTGATTATACGCCGAACAAACCTACAAGGCCAAAATTATGATTGCTAGTCAATAAACACATTTTTTTCAATGCACTCAGTTACAAAACCTAAAATAACCCATACTACAACAATGTTGATATTGACCTTGATGCACTCAACTTATTGCCTGAAACAAGCACTGATATATCAAACATGCTCCACAACTTGTCAATTGAATGTATAGACACAACTACAACAATTGAACCTCAACCATCATTTGACGATAACTTAGAATTACAAAATACATCCTCATTCATTCCCAAATTTCCAAATGGACAACGTGAGCTACAAACCATTAAGAAAGTGCTAGGCTTGCTAACCAATGATCCAAACATTGTACCATGGTCTAAAATCAAGAACTCACCAATCAATGAATACAATACTGAGGGGCTATTTAGCATGGCATTCCCAACACTCTTCCCAAATGGAATTGCACTCCCAATGTAAACTAGAGCCAAACAAGTTCCCATGCATGAATACGCTTTGCATTTACTAAGGTACTATGATAATAGGTTTGGAAGACATGTCAGATTTCGCTATTTCATTTACAATCTAATTATGAAACACCATAGCCAACAAGAAACTGCAATTTTCCTTAAATCAAGCTTACAAGACAAGGTACCAAACACTATCGAAGCCCTTCAACAACAACTTCACAATATCCCTGACAATCAATTGGCCAATCAACTAATGCGACTTGGAACTTCATTAAGAGGAACTCGAGCTTTTTGGAATAAAATTCAAATGGACTTAACAACCATGATACATAAACTAGGAACTTCTACACTTTTCTTCACATTAAGCTCGACAGACACGAAATGGCCAGATCTACATACATTGTTCCAACAAAATAGAAACCCAGCAATACAATTCTCTAGAAAAACCTTAATAGATAATATTGTTCAAAACCCACACACAACATCATTATACATTCACCAGAGATTCACAATCTATTGGGGACAAAAGACTATTGGTATAGGTATGAGTGGAAACATCAAGGATCTGCTCATATACATGGTTTTCTATGGCTTCCTAATTCACCAAACATGGACAAAATCAATTGGAACAACAAATGCGAAGTAGAGCAGGCAAAGAACTTCTTTGACAAATATGTTTCTGCTTGGAATCCTCATACACAGGCCAATAGACAAAGCAGAATACATCACACCCTTACCGATGACCCTTTCCTACTAAACACTATTCAAATACTCTCCATGGATCCCTTGTTAGATTATGAACATATATTGAATACTGTACAAAGACACACAAAGTGCATAGATTATACATGTTTAAGGAAAAAAGGTAAAACATTAGAATGTCACTACAAAGCTTCGTGGTCAGAACAATCAACATCTAACTTAACATGTGACAATAACAAGAACATAACTTACAATGCTACAAGAAATGATGATCGACTCAACATCCACAACCCACAAATGCTCGCAATATGGAGAGCTAATGTCGACTGTCAACCTATCACTTCTAGAAGAGTTGTCCTCAACTACATCTCTAAATACGCATCCAAGGCAGAAAAAAATCTGAGAGCTACACTACCATACAAAAGAAAATTGCAGATACAAGTCAATGCAACGACAATTCTTTAATAGCATATCAAAGATTCATGATGGGAATAATTGCAGACCGTGACATTTGAGCACAAGAGACATGTCACATGCTACAAAAAATGCCCCTCGTAAGTTGCATTCACTACTTCATTTCTTTGAATGTCAGCAAAAAATTCCTACATAGAATCAACAATTCAAACAATGAAGAAGAATTGACCACCACTTATATCCAGTCCTACAGAGAATGACGACTTAAATTAGAGTCTTTATCTCTTATTTAGACAGCCCAACTGTACTCATACTCTTCTCGGCGCAAAAAAATCCATGGCAAAAGAGAAAAACCAATGCAATTGTCAATGTGTACCCTCATTTCAACAACATTCTAGATGAAAATAATGAAAACTATGAGGCATTCTGGTAGAGTGAACTCCTACTCTACAAAAATTTTTGCCACATCCCAACAGACATTGGCATTAAAAAAGAAAACATAGTCATAAATTGGAAATCACTACAAACAAACAATTACTCACCTTGGCACATTAATAGAATTACAAACACTCCCACAGATGAAAATAAAGATTAAAGTGATAATTATGATCTCCAAGTTGACTATGCCATAGACCTATATGAATGGGAGTTGTTGTCTCAAATGGGTGCCTCCAAAAAATTTAACATAAATGAGCTTGATATGCTTGGCAGACGAGACATTGATCTTAATCACCCATGGAATACAAACAACATTTCTGAAGAACTAAATGAATGTGCTACAAAATTCATAACTACAAGTAAATTACAAATAAATGTTGTACATTTACATTCACAAATAACACAACCAACTTACCTCCTTGCCCGCAAACAAAAACTCGCATTAGACATCATCATTAAACATCATTAGAACCCACTTCAAAAAGACGCACTACGCATGATTATCTAAGGGACTACACACATTTTAAATTCATACTTAATTGATTGTATTAGAAAAAATTTAAACATGGGAGCAGCAAATGATAAAAAACCATTACTCGCACTTGCGCCTACAGAAGTTGCTACTTATAACATACAAGCCACAAAAATCCACACTTGCCTTTGAATTCCAATAAAATATTTTCATCCATTACAAGGCCAATATTTAACAACTCTCTAAGAAGACTTCAAACATGTCAAATACATTCTTAGAGATGAAATGAGCTTCCTCGGACCAAAACTACTCATGAAAATAGACAACCGTTTACATGAGGCTTTTCCCCATAACCAAGAACAAATATTTGGTGTAATTTCCATCATTCTCATTGGTGACCTAGACCAACTACCACCAGTAATGGATATCCCAATACATGCGTCACACTCTAGAGCCCTCATACTTTGGCACACATTTACTATTGCAATTACTTTGGATACAATTTTTCGCCAACAAGGCTAGAGTCACTCCCAACAAAGCTTTCAAAAAATCCTAACATTATAAGAGATGCTCAACCACTAAAAGATGATTGTGAGACACTCATGAATCAGTCAAACAAATTGCTATCAACCAAACAAAAATAGAACTTTGACATATCGACCCATATATTTGTTACCAATGACTACGCCAAATTACATAATAAAAATATGCTTAAACAATTGAACCTCCCAATTGCAATTAGTTCTGCTCAAAATTCTACTCAAAACTATGTTGATCATAATGAAGATGACCAACTTCAACAAGAGGTCCTTCTATGCATAGGCCAACCAATCATGTTAGCAACAAACCTATGGATAAAAACTTGGACTTGTAAATGGATCATTGGGACAAATTACATCTATCATCTACGATACAAATACAAGCCCTCCAAAACTACCAAAATATGTTATTGTTCATTTTGAGAATTACAGTGGCCCAGCATGGGATACACAAAACCCAAAAAATGTTCCCATCATCCCAATTACCAGAGGAAACCATACACAACTACCATTAACTATGGCTTGGGCCATAACAAAACACAAATCCCAAGGGCTCACGCTAAAAAAACAACTATAAACATTGGAAAAAAGGAGAGGCAAGGATTGACATTTACAACAATATCAAGAGTCAAATCTATTGACAACCTTTGGATAAATCCACCATTCTCTTTTGAAAGATACTGCAAAATGGAAAACAATAAATACCCAACTGCCAGGAAAAATGAAGAAGCACGTCTACAACTACTATCACCCTTTCCACAAAGGTAAGCACACTTTTTTTTCCATTATTTCAAACTATGCTTTGTTGCTCCACTTATATAAACAATTCTATATCGTATTTTACTTTTAAATTTACTTATTACTTCTTTAACTGAACTACAGATAAACAATGCATCGTTCTTCAAAAAACAACCATTCTCATAATTCAAAAGCTACAGATATATTATGTAAGTGCACATTTACAAATCTTCTTTTTCTTTCACTAAAATTGGCTGAACAATTTAACTATATATAGTATTTATGTTTTTTCAAAATTATGTTTATTTTTTGATACAATTATATGAAAAAATGATATATGCTTTAATAAGAATGTGGTGTTCTCTTGCAGATCAAACAAAAGCATTTGATGAATTTTTGAACAACTTTTGCAAGCCTCACAACTACAACGTGCGACGAATGTTTACTGTATTTCAAAAACCTCGATCACAGAGATCGTTGGTAACTTTGTAATAAATACGTACTTTACGATTGGCATATTATCACGTCGCTATCATTTATTTTCTTTCGATATTATCTGACAAACAAAATTTATAGGACATCAATTAATGTTATTTTCTATTTGCAAAAATTGTAAAAAAAAAAAAACACATTCTTTCTTCACTGAATAGTAAACTTTATCCAATCTTTATGCAAAATTATTTTCAGATTTCGTATTATCTTTCCTATTTATTCATTGTTTACTAAAGTTTATTCACAATTATATGGAAAATTGTTTTCAAATTTCGTATTAACTTTCATTCACAATATTGAGTTGTATTTTCTATTTCACCTAACATTTATTTCATTTCAATATTATGCAAAAAATTAAGAACAAATTTCACACGTATCACAAAAAATATAACTTGCAAAAAACCATCGATACCTAACGTTTCTTAACTACCATTTCCACAATTCATTATTTATACCATATTTCACCTACTTTAACTTTTGGCAAATTTACAAATCCTATCAGCTTATCATTGCACGCACAAAGCAACTGCTAGCATATTTATTTGGTTCATAGCTTACTAAGAAATATTGTATATGTACATTCTAACATCTTTGATCAATCTAAAATTAAAAATAAATGTTAGATGTAAAAAAGCTGGAAAAAATGCGCTTAATTCAAAATAAGTAAATAAATGTCACATCCAATGTAAAAAAGATGGGAAAATAGGACCGACACTTTAATATTGGAATCCAGGTACAGTGCGGCTTTTCATCTTTATTGGTTTGTGTGACCGGTCTTCTCCTCACACCTACGATCACAGCCTAGCTTTTTACAGTTTTTAATATTTAATAGAGTCAAATAACCACCTCACCGACTATCCCATGCATTAGATTAACATTGAAGATAGTGGAATAGATCTTATACATTACGTATGCTAGGGTCGGTGATCCGTTTCCTCTATGAACTCCTTTAAAACAAAAAAAGACAGACAAAAAAAATAATAGTGAAGAGAGCAATTTAATTTCCCTGGGACAAATTCCTCATGTGGTCTTTCAGGTAGGACGATACACCTGCCTGATCATCTCTTTGATGAATTAGTTGTTTCATAGAAGAAGCATTAACAAATTTAAGGTAAGCATATACGACCTGTGTACTGGGGAGCAACGGAATATTATCAGTATGTGGAAAGTTCCTTCGATGTATTTTGTAATGTCTAGAACATCCTGCATGACATCAGCTATGAAAGCCACTAACAATTCACAATTGCTATGATTATTGATGGTGATGTATATCCTAAGGGAATAGAAATTTAAATCTTTACCGAATGACTCTTTTGGTCTATTCTTATTTGAGTTAGATTTGATATCTGGTGATCAGTGGCCTATTTTTATTGTATTTAAATGATAGAAATTTGCAAGAGCATGCGAAACAACATGCAAAAAAGGAGTCAGTCATATTGTTTTTTTTGTAAAACAAAACTATTGTACTTTGCATGCATGTCTATGAGAGAATTTCTAGCTAACGAAAAATCCCCCAGAACCATTATTCTTTGATGCATTTTCATGCCCTATTTTGGATTAGATTCTAATAGAGAGAGAAAGGCCTAAGAATTTGGTTTTAAACCTGTTAATGACATTTTCAACAAATCCGTTCTATGCAAATATTGTAATCGTTGCATGTCATTGGAGGCCATATTTTCAAATCAGTGGAGAGCTTGGAAATTTTAATGTGCCGAATAAACTGGGTTCACATGCAATGATTATTGTAGTTTTCACAAAATTTCGTTAGTTCTTATTTGTAGTTTTAATTTTTAGAGTATTTTATCCATCTCATTAATATGTTTTTTTATATTAATTACATTCTTATTCTCATTACAATAGAATGGATATCCTTAGTTTTTTTTATACCTGTTGACCTCCATGAAACCTGTACCAAAAAAATGTCAATGAAAGCAACGAATTAGTTATATTTTTTGTTAAAAACAAAATCGGAGTCAACAGTTAAAATAATGAGGCCCATATTTATCCTCAACAAATCTGTAAAGTAGTTCAGTAGTTCATATTTCCTCTTCCGCCCGTCCACTTCTACAATTTTTCAAACAAAATAAATAAAATCTTTTTTTTATGAAAAGCAAAAGAATTATAGCGCAAGTGGGATAGCCTTAAAAGAGGAGGAGATTTGATAACTTAAATCTAACAGATATGATTTTATTACGCCGTAGGCGTTTTTATCTGAGAAAGGCCCGGCTATGTTTTGAAATCAACGATTCACGTTTACAAAGGAGGATGGACGACCATTGAGAGGTTGTTAGCCGTTGGATATTTACAACCACT
>MU226107.1:349106-370714 GCA_018584345.1 Thuja plicata
TATTGATAGAAAGATAAGGAGATCTAGAATGGATGAGAAGGGGTGACAAACAAAAGGACAAATACTTAAATGACCTTTCATAACTCTACGGCGTTCCCATTGCACACTAAGGTGCGATTGCTAGTTTTAGATGTTGCCATAAAGATTTTGAAAAAAAATGAGAAAGTCAAAGATTTAAGGGACCAAATTAGAAAATCATAAGATTGATTGTTTCTTTCTATTAATTCTTTTTAAACTTTTTTTTTTAAAGATTTTGTTAAAATTATTTTTTCATATTTACAAATATCAATAGGTAACAAAAATTTTTTACTTTTAAATTTTTTATTTGTTGTCTTTACATAAATTATCAATTCCATGATATTTCTATTATTCAATTTTTTCTTAATAAATTAAGGTAATAACAAAATTATATTTTCATATTTATGAAGATGAAGATAGTAATAAAATTATTATTTTAAATATTTCTATAAGAGATGTTTTCATTGAAAATTTTATAAAAATTATATAAAACCGTGATTAATGAAAATAAAGATGTATAATAAAAAAGCAATTCGACATATTACTTTTGTTATTGAGAATAAAGATGTTTCTATATTCGTTTTATACTTTTCTACTTAAATGTTTTTATATTCTTTTTATATTTTTCATTTAGAAATATCTATATTCTCAATTAGAAAATATGAATATTAGAAGAGTATAAAGAGAAATAGAAACATCTTACTTTTGTAAAAGGTGCTTCTAAAATAATCACAAACATCTTAAATATCTTATTTTGAAAAAAATCTATAAAAGATTTTTTCAAGGTCTAACTAGAAAAGTATATAAAAAATTGAGATGTTTCTAAAATTTCATTTACATGATGTTTGTAAGATTTAAGAGTATTTAAATAAATTAATATTATGTGAAACGTTTTTTGTATTTTAATATTAATAAAACTATTATTTTTAAATATTTATTATAATCAACAAAGTTAGTATTTTTTATGGAGGGTTCACACCTGCAAGGCTTCCCAGAGAGGCATGAAGATTTCACATAATCTTCAATAATCTTCTATAGAAAATTTTATAGAAGAGGCAAAATTAGTATTTTGAAAACTTTAATAGAATATTTCTTACTTTCTATCATTAATAATATTTTTTGATTTGTTTGAAAGTTAACCAATATGATTAGAATAGAAGGGGAAAATATGTCTATATCATTGCTTCAACAAAGAAATAATTCAATACTAAGGCTTACCATGCGATGAAGGACAGTGAAATTTCTTAAACATTCTTTGAATATACATTAATTCATAATATGTTATATAATTATTTTGAATTTTTTTCAAATTTAATTATGTGATAATTTTTTGAATTAATGCTTCAAAGCACAAAATAACTTATAAGGAAGAAACTATGCATGTCTTTTACCTTCGTAACAAATACAAAAATGGAAAGAGCGGGACGAACAAGAGGAGCGGGAGGAATCTTGATTTTGAATACAAGCGGGAAACAGAGTTCGTAGGTGTCAGATGCTGCTGCAGGAGCTCATGATGGCAGCACTCTGGTAGACCAGGAAAAGGAAGACACAACAAACAAGGATTGGGTCCCATGCAAAAGATAGAAGGATCCAGGTACAGAGGAAGTGGGGTCAAAAGGGCATCTTCTAGAACTGTCAAAGTACATGGAGTCAAGGAAGATTAAGCATGGCATCATCCTTGGTCAAATTTATTCAGAATCAGACCTGCATGCAAGTCCCTTTTCCCGGTTATAAAAGACCTTTCTGAGAAGGAAAAGGGAAAGTATGCAATTCCTTACTGGATGAACTAATTGACCACAATATTGCTACTATGTCTCTTACTTTGGTGGGGAAAGTTGTTGGATCAATTTCAAGCATTAATATAGTTAGATATTTTGCAAAAAATAAATGGAACCTTAAGGGCCAGGTGGAAATCAAAGCCATGGCAAAGGGTTTTTTATCCTTTGAGTTTTCTTGCAAGGATGACTTGGCCAAGATCCTTTGTTCTGGGGTGTGGGCTATTGGGAAATCTTCTTTAGCTTTGTAGAGGCGATCTTCAAATTTGGACCTCAATGTTTCTTTTTATACCCAAGCCCCAGTTTGGGTTAGGCTCTCGGAGCTTCCTCTGGAGTTCTGGCTTGAAGATGTTTTTGTTGGTATAGCGAGATCCTTTGGAGAGCTCCTTTCGATTAACCTAATGACTGCGGAATGATGACACCTTACCTTTGCTAGAATCTGTATAGGGGTGGAAGAGGGGAAAGATATTCTAGGAGTCATAGAGATTCATTCAAAGTCAGGAAAAAGATTACAAAAACTAGAATATGAAAGCATGCCTTTTGTGTTCTTTCAATGCAAGAAGGTAGGGCATATGGACAAGAAATGTCCAACTATAGCTAAGGATAAAGCTAGGAAAGCCCAGAAATTAGGGGTACTTCGAAGGATCATGTTCCGAAAGCCTCTAACTCAGAGAACCCCCAAATTGCTTCTCTTGTTTGGAGGAAAAAGGAACCCGCGATCCCTATTTTGTACAAAATGGGAGAAGTTGGAGAACCCACCAATGATCTCATTGAGGAACCCCTTCAATGCTCTGTCATTATCTCACAGATCTTGGAGCTAATGTTGTTTGTGGTGGCCGAACCTATTTTGGAAGGTATCAGATTTAAAACCTTGAATAATCAGGATTGTGTGGCTGGATCTCCATCATCCCTCTATTTGATGGCCCCAAGATCCCCTGAACCTTCCTAGAAGATTGGTGTTTTCCTGCCAGTGCATAAAATGCCGGTGGATGAGAACACTCTAGTGTCACCCATTTGGAAAAATATTATGTTACCTATTCTAGAGATGAAGTGTCAGGAGCAGGTTTTCAAAATGGAAGCTCTGTTAAATTTGGCTACTCCTGGGAAGTTTTCTAAAATGGAAGAACTCTTTGCTAAATACAAGGAAGGGAAGTAGGGAGATTGCACTATAGTCAAAAATAAAAAGAGCAGTAGAAACCCCTCCCCGGTTTCACTAGCAGCTACCAGGGGTAAGAACAAAGCTGACCTGGGTGTCAAAACTAAAACCCCAGGGCGAAAAAAATTGAGCTAGATCTGGAAAGAAGAAGCCTGTAAGAACATTGTGGATGGAACCCAAAAGACCATCCAAGCAGCTTGTACCTCTAGTTATTAATGAAGTTAATCTCCTGGAATGTTCGTGGTCTTAATGGGCCACATAAGAAGGATATAATAAGGAATATGATAAGTGATCACAGACCCGATGTCATGCTAATACAAGAAACTAAGATGAAAATAGAAAAAAAATGGAATGCATAAGGTTTTGTAAGTCTATGGATAGAATTTCTACTAGTTTAGAAGGTGCTTCTGGTGGACTGCTGACTCTATAGAACTCTTCTGTCATGATGACAAACATTGTCTATGAAGAAGGTAACGTATTACTTCTGAATCTCACTAATATTAACAATAAGAAAATCTGGTTCATTATGAATATCTATGCTCCCAATTCAAAAAAAGGGTGAAGATCTATTTGGGATAAACTTAGAAATATTGTATCAATGCTTAATCTTTCTAAATGCATTACCATGGGTGATTTCAACATCCCTCTAAAAGAAGGGGAGAAAATGGGAGGGATAACCCTAGATCCTGAAAGAAGGAAGGATCTCATTATTTTTATCAATGATCAGGGCCTCTTAGATGTGGATCTTCAAGGGGCAAATTTCACCTGGAGTAATAGGAGAATGGGGAGGGAGTGTATCCAAGTTAAACTAGATAGAGCTTTGATCATGGTGGATTGGTTGAACTCCTACAACTACACCCTCTCTGATCTGGTGTGGATTGGGTCAGATCATTCCCCCTTTCTCTTATTCTTGACCCTATTATAAAGCAAATAAATTTCCCCTTAGGATTTGAGATGATGTGGACCACACATCCTAACATAAACATAAACATCAAGATCATGGAATGGTGGAATATTGATGTTAAAGGATCAGATATGTTCAGAGTACCCAAAAAACTTAGAAATGTAAAGTTAAACATTAAGATATGGAATAAGAAGGAATTTGGATACATTTTTGCCTCCAAAGAGAAAGCCATTTCTGACCTTGGTATTATCCAAGAGGAAATCCAGAGAGATGGATATGATGAAATCAACCTGAATCAAGAAAAACATTTTCTCTCAGAGTATATAAATGTGATTTGTAAGGAGGAAATGTATTGTAAGAAGATATCCAGATCCATATGGCTGAGGGAAGGAGATGAAAATACATGTTTCTTTCACTTATCCACCATAAAACACATGGAAGCTAACAAAATTAGTCACATCAGAATAGGGAACCAAATCTTGATGGAGGATAAAGGTGTCTCTTTAGCTGCCGTGGAATTCTTTAAATCCCTTCTTTCAAAAGATCTTCACCTTCAGGATTAGGATCAGGAGGACCTCTTGAGAAATATCCCTACTATCATTACGGATCTCTAGAACAAAGCTCTGTCTACTATCCCTAATAGTGATGAAGTTAAAAAATCCCTGGACTCTCTCTTGGGAGACAAGGCCCCAGGCCCTGAAGGATTTCCCATGTTTTTCTTCCACAAGTACTGGTAAATTGTCAAATCTTATGTGGTCAAAGCTATGCAAGAATTCTTTGGTTCCAAGAATATTCTCAAAGAACTCAACGCTACTTTTTTGGTTCTTATTCTGAAAATCATAGGGGCTGATGCTATGGATCTTTTTAGGCCCATTAGTTTATATAATTCATTCTACAAGATTATTTCCAAAGTCTTGACAATTAGAATTCTTCATGTGCTCCCCTACATTATCTCCCAACAACAGTCAGGCTTTGTCCCTAGTCAACAAATCTTGGATTTGATTATGGCGGTACATGAAGTAATTCACTCTTTAGAAGTAGGCAAGAGGGAAGGCTTTCTCCTAAAACTTGATCTGTCTAAAGCCTATGATCGGGTGGACTGGTCCTTTATATTGAAATTTTTGGGTTCTTTTGGCTTCAATTTAATACATTCTACTGAATCATCCTTCAGCTCATCTCCTCGCCATCTTTCTCAGTCTTGGTTAACAGGTCTCCTTCTCCCTTCTTCAAAGATTCTCAGGGCCTGAGACAAGGGGATCCCATGTCTCCTATCCTTTTTATCATCTTGGATGAGTGTTTGGGAAGATTGATTTTGTCACATAAGTTGTCAAGGAAGCTAAAATGTATCAAGCCATCCTCTAGTTTGTCCATTTTCTGTCATCAACAATTCATTGATGACACTATCTTGGGTCAAGAAGCCTCGGTTTTGGAGGCCAAAGATATTAAAAATTTACTAGATTCCTATACCAGGGCCACTGGCCAATCTATCAACTGGTGCAATAGCTCCCTCTTTTCTATTAACAAGCCTGAGACTAAACAAAGAAGAATGGAAAATATTTTACTGTGTAGTATTGGTTCTCTCCCTTCCACCTACTTGGGCCTTCCTCTTGGAGCTAAACCCCTGGAAGCTTTCTGGAACAATCTCATTGATAGGTTCAACAAAAAATCGGTAGGATGGAAAGGAATTCTTCTCAGTTAAGCTGGCAAGATTCAGCTAGTCAAGTCCACCCTTCAAAACCTTCCAACTTATGCACTTAGCCTCTTTTCTATCCCGACTAAATTGCCTAAAGCATTGGAAAAAAATCCAAAGGAGATTTCTTTGGTCAGGGGTGGAAGAGAAAAGATGCCTCCCTTTGATTTCTTGGGACAAAGTTTGTCTCCCCAAAAGGGATGGTGGTCTCGGTATTAGGAGGATTAGGCCTTTCAATAAGGTGCTACAAGCGAAGTAGACTTGGAGGATTTTCCATGGTAAATGGGAATGGAGGGATTTCATTGAGGAAAAGCACTTTTCCAATGCTTCTTTGAATTCTTTCTTCAAAAATGATGATATCCCAAATGGTTCTTATATCTGGAATGAAGTTCTCAATGCCAAAGACCTAGCCAAGTCAAAAGCGAAATGGAAAACTCGAAATGGGCACAATATTAACTTTTGGAATGATAATTGGATTTTGTTGGGACCCCTGAAAGATATGGATTTATTTAATTCTTGGAAGGAGGAATGCATCTTATGTTTCAGGGACAGATTTTGTAATTACATAATGAGTAATTCTTGGGTGGATCTGCCCTCTGTTTCCTAGGAGATTTCTACATTGCTCACTGCTCTCAATGCTATTTCCCTCTCTTAGAATTAGGATTTTTTGATCTGGGAACCATCCCCTAATGGATCTTTCACTATTGCCTCATCCTACTCTATTCAGCTGCATCTGGAGGTTACCTATTTCTAGTCTAAAGCTTGGCTACCTGGCCTTATCCCAAAAATCAATGTTTTTATTGGCTTTTACTTCAAAACTGCATTCTCACTGTAGAAAGACTTATCAAGCATGATATTCCTATCCCCAATAGGTGTGCTCTGTGTCAAGTTGAAGTTGAGTCTTTGGATGACATATTTATCCATTGTACCTTTGTTAGGTCTATCTAGTAGTATTTCTTGTTTGTTTTTAGCTTGCACTGGTGCTTTCCTTCCTTTGTTAAGGACCTCTTCACCCATTGGACCTTGCCCTTCAAAAATACTGCCTTTCACAAAATTTGGTCATGGGTGCTTCCTCACTTCTATTGGGGCATTTGGAAAAAGTGCAATAACTGCATCTTTAGGGACTGTAGTGTCATTCCCAAAATTTTATTCAACAAGATACACCATGCTCTATTGGAAGATTTTGTTACTTGTCGGAATACTAATCCTTTTGCAAGTTTAGATGATGTTTCTAATCCCTTGCAAACCATAGATAAAACATAGAACTATACTTGGCGGTGTCCTCCAGAAGGATGGGCCAAAGCCAACTTCGACGGAGCAGCCAAGGGTAATCCTGGAAAGGCTGGAAGTGGTGGCATAGTTAAAAGTTCCTTTGGCTAGAGCATTGCTACTATCAGCCTTCCATTGGGCACACAAACCAATCACTATGTGGAAGTGAATGCAACCCTCCAAGTGACTAAATTACCTCATGACTTGGGAATAAAAAGTATTTGGTTAGAAGGGTATTCACACAACATTAACAACTATCTTAACTTGAAACATTCATCGTCGTGGACTATAGCTAATATGGTTTAGGAAACTCGCTCAATTTTGAACACCTTTGATAAGGTCCATTTATCCTATGTGTTTAGAGAAGGAAACCAACTTTTTGATTGGTTTTCCAACTGGGCAGTGAAAAGTGATAGGCAAACTCATTGGCTTAACGGAGGAGACCTCCCATGTGAAGCATTGGATTTCATTTCTTATGACCGAATCCATGGGAAGGAGGGTTTTATTAATATTAATCATAATTGTTAACGCTTTGAATGGAAATGGATTTTCCATTAATGGATAGTATGAGACAAGTTGGAAAGGAAATTATTACAAATCACACCCACACACTTACTGGGTACCCAAATTCTTTGGCAAAACTTACCGTTCAATGCAAAGAAATAAAACTATCTGGAACAATTCAGAGAAAAAAAGTTTGTGCTTCTGCGTTGCTTCCTATCTGTCTATGTTTCTTGCGATGGGAGGGGAAAGGCATAGGAGGGAGATTGCTAAATATTGTGATCAATGGAGGCAAAAAACCAATATTTGGAATTACCTTCAAAGTGGCGGCATTTCCACCTTCATCGAGAGGCTTCATGGTGGAAAGCTGACTGTGAAAAAAATGTTCGTCAAAAGCTGGAATGAAGGCATCATTGAGATTGAGGGAAGAAAGTTTACGGTGATAGAGGAGGTTATCTTTGTGGTCACAGGTATTTCCATTGTTGGAAAGAAATTCTACAAAGACTGGAAAATTTTGGATTCGGCGATTAGCGACTTTGTCAGAAATGAGGATAAAAAGAAAGAGCTCACTAAGGTCGGTACCCACTACCTTCTTGAAGGGATGAAGAGATTGTGGAGGCTTGTGTTAAGAGCCATCATCTACTACAATACACTGGACACCAGGTTTGATAAAATCTAAACCTACCATTTTGTCTTGTTGAACCATTTTCGCCATGAAATGAAGATGTCTATTCCTTTTTATTTGTATGCTTCTATAAATGATAAAATTAATAGGTATAAAGAGAAGCCCATTTCTAACACTTCCATGCATGAAGGCATTTTTCTTTTAATCTATGAATATTTTAAGACCCAAATCCTTGGGAAGGAGGTGGTTTAGAAAGACAAGATGGAGGCCTCTAGCTCAGACTACATCCCTTCAGAGATGAAGGATATTGATCATTTTCATTCTGAGGATATTGATGAGTATGAAAAGAAAAATAATAATCTAGGTTCATCTTCCAAAAAGCGTAGAGTCAGTCTACAAAGCATAAAAAGAGAGAAATTGGTAACCCCTAAAAAATAGAGTACCATGGTTATTTCATCTAAGGAAGATTATAATGAGGAAGGTATGGACATGGATGAGGAGGAGGTTATGTCTAGTCACAAAGGTAGAAAAAGAAAACAACCTACGACGGGTAATAACAAAAAGGACATGAAGAGGGATTTGAGAGAAGACCGAAAATCCCATGAGGACAAAACCCGCTGTGTCTCCCCTATTTTGGACCACAATCTGAATAGGAAGATCCAAGATGATTACCAAGATACTAATCAGATTACCCCTTCCCCTCAAATCTCTCAACCCCATGACATGGTGAAGGATGAAAAGAAGGATAGTGAGTTATGTTGTTATATGGTAGAATAGGGGAAGATAATTGGATGGTGCGACTTCAATTTCAAAATGGTAAAGATGAAGATTACCAAAGAAATCATAAACCCCAAGGTTATTGAAGGAGAGGGAGGCCGTATCAAGCTGGATGAGCTTATTGACCCATCTTTGATGGTACTTAGTGATAATACCAGGGAGTTTGAGATGGACCTACTCAATAATTCCCAAAATAGCATGGTTGATAATTAGAGAACCATCAAATGGTTATTCCACAAAGTGGAGGATCTTAAAAAAAGGGTTAACGGCAATGAAAAGGCTAAAAATGATAGGAATGCTGAGGATAAGGAGAGTCTAACCAACAAAGTGAAAAAAATGGAGGATAACATGAATAAGGTAGAAGATACCCTAAAGAATATAGCGGAGCAGAGTTGTAATACCCTAAAGGCACCCAAAGAGCATACCAACACAATCATCAAGAAGTTGGAGGCAAAATTAGATGGGCTGGAGGCGGCCAACATGGAGGTGGAGACAGAACAGAACATTGAATAGGTCCTAGCCAGAGAACCAGAGCTAGAACCAAGAACATTAAGGAAATAAACTTAGCGCTAGATCTCCAAAAGATCAAGGATTCGCCGGCCAACATGGAGTTCGTTGAGGCCAAGGTAGCCACACTGATGGTGGACTTATCATGAGGGTCCCTGGTCTTTTCTGTTGACCCTATTTTATCTACTTTTGTAGAATTTGTTTGTTTTTTTGCTCTGGCCTTTGTTGGTCTGTTCTGTATTTTTGCTTTGTTTCATTTTAGACATAATGACACTTTAACTTTGTTTCCGGTTTCAGGAACCTATAATGAGGAAAGAAAAAAGGCTAAGAGGTCTCTTGAAATATTACCTTAGAACCCAACTAAATTGAGACTTAACTCCAATACTAAGCCAAAATAAATGCTAACCCTAATTCTAATTAAATATTAAGCCAAATTAAACTTTAGACCTAAAATCTTAGTTCATGGAGAAACCTATTGAAGAAATAGAAACAACGAACCCTGAAAATTATATTAAAAATTAAACTAGATTGAATCCTAACCTTAACTTTATATCGTATTACACATTAAACCAAGACGAACCCAAACCATAAAATTAAATCAAATTAAACCTTAAAAACTTAATCCTAATTAGGGTCGACATTTATTTTAATTAAATGTCAACTGTAATTAGTGTCTTATCAAGTATCACATTTCTTATTAGTAACCCTAAATCTTAAATCCATCATCATCAAAATTTTATTCTCTAATGTTGAGAGTATTTGGATTTCCAAAATTCACACACATGTTGGATGATTTTTTTTTGTCATCATAGCGATCTATCTTAATAAATTAAAATTTAACCCTAACATTAAGCTTTATTTAATCACAACCAAAAAATGAACCCTAACCCTAAACACAATTACGCTTTCAAAGGCTTCCAAAATTTATTCCAATCTAAGATTAAAAAATAGGGCCAACTAAAAAATTAAATCCTAAACCTAACCCTAACCATTACACTCAATCCAAAATGAACTATAACCCTAATTTTGATCCTAGGTGAACCCTAAGTTATGTAAAATCCATACAAGATGACCTTTGAAATCTAATCCTCAACTTCACCTTAATCCTAATATAATTAAATCATAAACCTAATAATTGAACTCTAATTCTAACCCCAAGTATAATAAAACCCTTGTCATAATCAAACCCTTATCATAATCAATCCCTAATTATAATTAAATTCAACCCTAAGTATAATTGAAATATTTCCTTCTAATTGAATACTAACTCTAACATAACCTTAACTCTAACTCCAATTGTACTTCAACCATAACACTAATTCAACTATCACTCTATCCCTATTTGAACTCTAACCATAATTTAACCCTAACTATAACCATAATCTTAAGCCTAACATGAACCCTAATATGAACCATAACAAAAGCCTAATAATAATCCTAACCAAAGCATAATAAGAACCCTAACATTAGTCATAACCTTAAACATAATTCTAATCCCAACCATAATTATAAATCTCACCCTAATAATACCCCCAACTAAAACCCTAATCCTAACCATGATATAAACCCTAACCTTAACCATAATCTTAATCCTAACCCTAAACCTAATCCTAATCCTAACCCTATCCCTATTCCTATCCGAACCATGATCTAAATCTTAACCCTAACCCTAATCCTAAAACTAACCCTAAACCCTCTCCCTAACTATAATCTTAACTATAATTATAAATGCTAAACCCTAATCCTAACTCTAACCCTAATATAAACCCTAACTATAGTACTAACAATGATGTAAGCACATAACCTAGCTCTGATCCTAATAAATCTTAAATGCTAAAACCTAATCCTAACCCTAAATAATATACCCTAATCCCAATCCTAATTACTAAACCCTAATCCTAAATGGTAAACCCTAAATCTTAGATCTTGAAATAAACCATAGTCCTAAATTGTAAACCCTCAACTTAAATGCGAAACTCTAATCTATAATGCTAGACCCTAAATGTTGAACCCCAATCCTAACCATAATTTTAAATACTAAACCCCAATCCGAACCTTAATATCTAAACCCTAATCATGATTCAAACCCCAAATACAACCCTATCCATGAGATCTAAACCTAAACCTTTATCATAGCACTAACCCCAATCAAATACTAACTCAAGATATAATACTAACCATGTTGTAAACTGTAACCATAAGAATAATAGTAATCATAAGCCTTAAGAATGAATCCTAACTTGAATCTAAACCAACCTAAACCATGATACTAGCCTGATGTAAACCCTCACCCTATCAATAATCTGAAACATAACCCTAAATGTAACTCTAACCCTAAAACCTAGCCATAAGAAAAACACTAAACTTACCATAATACTATCCACAATATAAACCTTAACTTTAACCCTAATCCTAACCTTAAACCCTAAACCTTGATCCTAATCCTAACCCAACCCTAACCTAAAACCTTAATTATAACCCTAACCCTAATCTTAACTATAATTCAAAAAATAATATTGACCCTAAATCCTAATTGTAACTGCAATCCTATTAAACCTGACCTTAACCCTAACCTAACCCTAATTGAAATCTTAATACAAACCCTAACCCTAATCATAAGCTTAAGCACAATTCCATCCCTAATCGTAATCATACCTCTAACTGAAATCCTAACTCTTAACAATAATTAAAAGTGTTTCCTTAACCATACCTAAACCCTAACCCTAACTATGATGTATATGCTAAACTCTAACCACCATAACCCTAAACCACAAGCATAATCCTAACTCTAACCCTAAGAATAACCCAAACCCTAACAATTTTTCTAAACTAAGAATAACACTAAACCTAACAAAATAACTAATTTAAAACCTAAACATAGCCCTAACCCTCAGCGTAATTGAAACCATAACCTTAACCCTAAATCCTAGCCTACCCTAATTCAAACTCTAACCCTGATTGTACTTATAACCTAAAACCTAACTATAATGATAATTTTAAGCCTTGCACTAACCATACCCGAAACCCTAACCCTAACAATGATGTATACTCTAGAACCCTAACTATTATCCCAAACCGAAATCTAAATGCTAACCCTAAGTCTAACCTAAATACTCACTCTAACCCTAACCCTAAACATAATTCTAGCTCGAAACCTAATCCTAACCTTTATGAACACTTTACCCTAACCATAATCTAAAACATAACCCTAACCCTAACCCTAACCATAATCCTAAGCCTGGATGTAACTATAACCCTAACCCTAACCTCTATCCTAACCATGATGTATCTTAAGAACCCTAACCATAACTCTAACCTCTATCCTAACCCTCACCATGACATATACCTAAGAACCCTAACTGTAATCCTAAATATAATGCTAAACCTTATTTCTAAGCATAACCTGGATACTCGGTTTAGCCCTAACCATGATGTAAAACTTGACTATATTAAGTTATATTTAATAAAAATATTGTATAGAATTATATACTAATTTATTCAAATCTTATATAAAATACGCCGAGATGTATTGAGGCGTTTAATTTTTTATCATTCAACTTTAATAAAAATTCAATTTGAAAAAATTCAACACCTCAATACATCTCCAAGTATTTTACATATAGTTTATATATTTGCTAGTTAAGCATAATCAAAAAATTAAAGCCTTGTCTCTCTTTGATTAAACATAATTCTTACATTTGTAAAATCAAAAAGTTTAATTTAACCTTGAAAGATAATTACAAAACAAAAACTTTCAAAATAATTTAACAAATTTATCTAAAAAAATATTACATTAAATTAATAATAATGACAAATTAATTACTTTAACCATAATATTCTAAATCAACAGCCATATCATACATCTTATTGATAGGAACAGAAGCAACAATCTCTTGTTTCTTCATGTTGATAACTGATAACAATCGACGGCTGAAGAATATTATCGACAAACTTCAAACAATAATAGAATATTAACATTTTAACAATAGCATGAGAAGGTTAAATAATAATAATCAGTTCAATCCTGAAGTGAAGGCGACTCCTGTAGCCGGAATCCTATTATTGTTGGATGATATTCTATCCACATGGCTTTTATTGCGGAGATTCCTCAGTCAATTTCCCAGCTGTTCTCATTATATTTCAATGAAGTCTATTGTTGTCCTTGTTTATTAAATTGCAGGTGGCTGATTGAAAGCGATCATGAAATCAAAAGCTTGCCCCACATTGGGCTTACCTCTAATTTGCCATTTTAATATCAATAACTTTTCTTTCTATTTTCTTTGATGTACTGTATGGAACAGAAGCGTAATTCTTTTCAGTAGTCATAGGTGGTCCGAGTTAGTTGGCTTTACGGTGGGGTGAGGAATTTGTATTCATTAAAGAGACGTCCTTAAGTTCAAATATTAGTTGGAGTAAGGTATGCACAGTTACGTGTCTCTTACATGATGTACAAAATAGTCTTATATACTAAAGTTTATTTACTAACTTGCATCTGAAGGAGGTGTAATTCATAGGAAATTATAAATAAATTAATATATTAAAGAGTTTAATTTACCATGTTTATATAAGATAAATTAATTTAATTACAATATGGTAATTTTTTTAATACAATTTTGATATAGAAACTTAAATTTAGATTAATGATTTATCTTAATACTATCATTTCTCTCTTTCAATTTTGGCTCATGTTTTTAGTGGTATGTTTCGTTTGATAAAAAGTCTTATATTAATGAATTTAGTCCTTAAATTAAGATGAAGTACATAATATTTAGGAGAATTATTTTATAGTTTGTATGTACCTAGAAAGTATATGCAGCTTTAGATGCCTAGCTTTGTTCTTATTTCAACTGTCTTTTTCTTTATATTACGAGGAGTAAGATATGTCCAGTTAAGTCTCTTACATGATGTACTAAATAGTCTTATATAATAAAGTCTATTTATAAACTCAAAACAGATCATCCAATATAAAAAACTATAAAAATTTCCTTTAATAAAAAAATATTCTGACAGCACAACAATATTTGACCTAAAGGCATGTATCTTCTCATACTACTCTTCACGTCTTGCAAATTTACAATCAATATACGCAATCTAAAGTAGTCGACCAATTCAAACGAACGTAAATTGACTTACTAACAAACTGGCTAATCGTAATGAATCATCCGATGCCCCAACAATCTTACTGTTCGCGTGCAGCTTTTTCTGAAATTGTTGCTATGAAACAACGCCGATTTCATTCTCGTCTAGTAACACATTTGTGTCATCATCAATGATAATCAGGAAAACGAAATGCATGGAAAATCTTTTCTAATTTTGATCCATATCCAGTCCTTCACGTTCTATCCTAAGTTAACTACCACGAAGTCAAAGATTCCTCAATTTCAGTAGAAGTGTCAAAATTTCAGATAGCTGGCATTTGTGATTAGAATTTGTAAGTGTTGGTGAATTTCTAAACCAAAATCTTTGAATTAATACATGATACCAATTTTTAAAAGTGTGATTATTAATGCAACATAGAACTGGTCAGCTATTCTTAACAAGAGCTGCAGGGCAGCTAAGTTCCTGCCCAAGACTGGAAGAACAGTCATTATTCTTTGAATAATAATTTGAATAACAATCATGATAATTTGGTGGTATACTTTATGGCACAAAATGTCATTGCCTATCATATGGCCCGGGCCAAGATGCAGGTACTGAAGGTACTTCTTAGAGAGAGCTTGAAACTTACAATATTCCAGTTCCAGATATTTGTGATGTCCCATTTCTCCATAGGTAAATGGCGCAATGTTGACAGTGGCTAAAATTTAACCAAAGTTGTGCCCTCGTTGTTGTCTTCATTATCTACATCCTTGGAATTCCAAATCTAGGTAGGTCCAAAGATATGATGTGAGAATCCTAGGATGAGGCACAAACAATTCTAGAACTAGATTTGGGGTTTCCCACATTAGTGAAGTTAAGGTACAGGGTGCTTTCCCTCTGCATTCCCTCTGTTTGTTCTTTGTTTCTTCCCAAGATTCTCTATTTCACACATAGAAGCAACAGACACAAGAAAAATAATTGATGACCATAAAACTCAGGAATTGAATAAGGACTACACTAGACATTTGTCATACTGAGAAAACAACACTTGTTCACATTATTTGCTTCCACATGAATTTTGCATGCAGGACACTACAAAATCAGTTCATGCATTTCCAAACACATTCTACCAGGCTCATTAAAACTTGTTCTACTCTATTCTTCACCAGGTCCCCCTCTTCAAAATACACTCATATCTAAGTTTTTGGGAACTTCCAATGCAGAGGTACATCTCATTTTCATATCAAAACATAATATATAAGAACTAAATGCAAAAATACATGTGAACTTTAGAGCATTCTAAGTTTTTGGGAACTTCTAATGCAGCAAAATATCTCATTTTCATATCAAAACATAGTATATAACTTTAGAGGATTCTTAACAATATGGGTCCAGTATGAAATATATAAAGCTATTAAATATTTATTCCAAGTTAACAAATTCATGCTTTTACAAAAAGAAAGCAACTTTTAAACTCCAAACCAGATCAGCCAACATGAAGGGCAGAAAAAATTTAAAGTACCTTAATAACTTAATTAACACAATGCGAAATACTATCTTTTGAAACCATTGTCCCCAGAAGACACAAAATCACCTTTTAATGCACATGTTACTAGAAAAACAAAAGCGCTTATAGGATGGATGTAAGCACAAAGGCAATTGTGATTCCAAGTTCCAACACACTCTAACAATATTTTGCTTCAAGCAAAGAACTTGATATAAATCATGAATACAGACAGATTTTTAGTCCCAACCATATAATATTAGGACCAACATTCAATACTAAACTATTATCAATGATATTATAAACTGCCTTGAAGCAAAAAACCACCATGGCAGTTAGCATACAAATCCTGCATTAAGTGTTAGTGCTGCAAAACTAGGAAGCATGAGAACCAATGTTCATTTAGTATATCTAATTTAGTGAATAATTTTAAATTTAGAATACCCATAAATGGTGTATTACCCTTTAAAATTTATGGCACCAGAAGTGACAATAATAATACAAACTAATTTTGACCAATATCAATCTGGAGAATGTGATTCACAAACCCCAAATTCTTCTATTTTGTCATCATCCACTTTAGCCCAAACTTCACCTGCTAAACAAAGTATACAATCATTGAGTAAAAAATATGAAGCAACACATTAATTATTCTTTTAAGGTAACTTTAAAACATAAAATTGCATGACCTCAAAAATAACTCTAATACTACTAAAATAAAAGAACTCACCCGCTTCCTCCTGCAAATCATATGTCCAGAAGGTAAGATTATCCCTCAGTAGTTGCATGATTAATGTGTTGTCTTTGTATGACTATTCACTAAGAGTATCAAACTCTGTAATTGTTTCATCAAATGCTTTCTTGGCCAAATAGAAGGTCTTGAAACATTCAGTTAGCATAAGTGTCTAAATCAACCTATTCAGCTGGTTGAACAAGATAATCAGTAAATACTAAACATCCATCTAGAGAATCACAGATCTCACCTCTTGAGGGAATATAAAATTCCATAATAAAAAACTGAGAAATTCAATGCTAGACCAAGTTTGATAGGATGGGTAGGAGACAGATCAATTGTTTCTTTATTTGAAGCTACCTTAAATATTTTATTCAAGCCATGTAAGTAAGTTGTTTTCAGTTTAGCTCCTCTCTCATATCACAACTTTGTTTGTGTGGTAATTATATAATTGCTTTCAAAAGTAAAGTGTTTGTTTAATCTATCTGATAAGCTTTGAGAGATTGATCTGCACCTTCTTTTCTTTCATTTCCAAACTTGAACTCTGCAAGATAATGATACTAATCTCCTTTCCTAGAAAAAATGTCACCAAAGGAATCAGTAGAAAATCAGGGCAAGTTTTCAAGAATCGCATTAAACAATTTCCCAAGAAGATCAATAAAATTAACCATGCAATTGTCCATCTAATATATTAAGGTCTAGAATAAAAATTTTCCCTGAGTTATCATATACAAATAAAAGCCATAAAATGTTTGGTTCAAACTAAAAACAACAAGCCTATACATCAAATAAAAGAGGAACATAATTACATCTTGTAGTAGAAGACTATGGAATCTGTAGTTCTAGAAGATGGGATAAGATGTTCATCAATGATTGTAAGAATGTCATTGAAAATCTTGTAAAGTTTATCCCCAACTTTGTGATGATATTCTTTGATCTGTTCAACATTAACATCGTTGCCCTTTGCTTGTTCTTTTTTCTCAATGGATGACATGATGCTCCATGAAGATCTTTGTGGTCCCATCATTCTTGTAGTCAGCTGAAAGTAGATTCATTTCCTTTGAAGTCATCTCACCATATAATTTGGCAACTTTCTTCATTGACTCCACCATTTCTACAATGTATATGATAACAATAAGGCTCATTTGAATTAATGTTGGATCTTTCTTCTTTAAGGAAAATTGAAACATTAAAAAGAAAAAAATATTAAAAATACCAGTCCAAACAAATTGAAGTCTTAAGAAATTTGAAACCTATGCATCATAAATAAAAGGTATTGGCACAAGCTGAGAATTGTATCTAGGTCAACTAGTTTATTTAGCAACTTAACTTGTAACATGATAGAGAGATCTACAAGAAAAGGATTTATCAATTTGGCCAAATACTAGTTGGGAACATGCACGAGATGCACTCTCATCACTAGACAAAGCCATGAAAAATGAAGCCACACCTACAAAATACTAGTCACCTCTGAGCCTTTTCCTCACCAGAATATATTTATTAAATGTGCAGTCACCAATAGAGAAATCAAGCTGTAGTCTGCCACGACAATCCACCTCTCTAAAAACATGCAAAAAAATCATTTTGTAGAAGCCAAGTGCTCCTTTTGACCTGCAGGCTACAGTGATTCCTAGGACTGGACACTGTTTCTAAAATGAAATGATCATCCCTTGTAGGGCCTGTCAGACTGTGTTTGTATGCGCCTTCTCTGGCCTCATTTTATGCACCTTCTCTAGCTTCATAAATTGTATTTTCTCTCTAGCAATCTATCATCAGCCAATGACATTGCTAGAAAACATTTTTAAGAAATGTTATCATTAACTAATAAGAAACTTTGATTGATTGAACATTAGCATGAAATAGATCCTTTAGGAAAGCTGAACGACGATTGGTCTATCTGAGTATGGATTAATCACTACTTAACTAAAATCCCTTTGAAATAGTTATAGCCATATGCATGGCAGGAACTAATAATTAGGTTTTATAACTACACAAATTAGCATTTAACTATTTGAGATATAAACATAAAAGAATCAATTATGCTTTCATGACGTAGCAAATTTATGTTCAGTGTACGGGAAGGTATTGGTGATCAATAAAATACATTTAATACGGAGGGGAACCTAAGTCTTCCCTTTGGCAAAGGAGGTACCCTGGTTGTAAGGTTAAGTACACATTAAGTGATTTTGGTTTGGTTTTCCGTAAAGTGATTAAGATTTTCAGTGTGGACTATATTTTTTTTTTTGGTCATGTATGTAGGTAGGTATTAATCTCACTTTTATCTCTATTTTGTGAACATACTAGGAAAGAAAATGATGATGGGTGGTCACTTCCTGACCAGAACCCTATGTTGACGAGTCTCTTGTGACCGGGTCTGCCAACAGAGCTAAGTTGTCACCGGGTACCGGGGTACCGGCCAACTTCACCTGTAAAGATTGTCCAGGGAAATGAGATTCCCTGGGCCTCCAAGCACCTATGAGTCAGGTCTCGATGGTGCGGGGCTCGGTTGGGAGATGTGACTATTTTCGAGGGGGATAGCTAGTTATCTTCAACTCATTCTCTCTAGGGATTCACAAAGGTGAGGTTTCTCAAAGCATGCTTATACTTAACAAATAAACTAAAAAAGATCCTGCAAGGTTAGAAATATTTCATCTACCTATAGTTATGTCAAACATTCAAAACATCAACAATACTTTAACACACTATACTAAATACCAAAGAAACATATAACCATTAGTTCATATTTCATCAGTAGAAAAGGAAAGGAGGTCGTTAATCTACTTTAAGTGTTAGAGTAAAGGACATGAAGAACATAGAGCATAAAATACTGTCAACCCAGAAGATAGAATGCCAACAACATCATTGCAAGAACTCGCCCTTCTTCATTAACATTTCTTCCAGCAAGCACTGGTGCATAGTACAATGGTGGCTCCAGGGGAGCATCTAACTGCTTGAAAGCTTAAACTATGGAGCATTGAGCTCTGCAACTAAGAAATGAAAAAAAAACTACTTTTCTATTACTATGGACTACAAAATCATCAATTTTGCTGACCCTTGGAATGGGGCCAGACTTACTATTTATATACATATTTCAATCTAACCCTAACCCTAATTTATGTTACACTGTTCAATAGAATACATTATCCAGTGGCCGGTACTACCTGCGCCACTCTACAAAAGACCTAGAGACAGAATAGGCCTGTCATGTCAGAAGAAAAAGATGAGAAGTGGAGTGGAAGAATTATCCTTAAGAAGAGAGCCGAGAAGGGGAAAGAATAAAATCGATCCCCCGGGGATCGAGGCCACATGCCTCATAAATGGAAAAAGCGGTGCCCTGTCTCCAATGTGCTAGGTGTAACGTTGAAGTGGCACCTCGAGAAGACCACCTATCAGAAAACCCTTTTGCCGATCCGGCGTGCCTTGATGTAGCTATCTACCTTCTGACAACCTTTATTAACTATTTTGAAAGTGACCGGTCGGCCTTGGGGACCGGGACATGGGTCACTGAAAGAATATAAAATGTAGGGTTCGAGACTCCAGGATCTGGGAACTTGTGTTCCAAAAGAATAAAGAATTCAAAACACCTAGGTTTTCTTAGGCCCCCAGAGAATCTTTATTATTGCTTACTTTCATTGAAGACATGGACGAGACGGGAATTTCCATCTTCATTGATGTCTTTAAGGCTAGCCCACCGGTACTTGGCCACCTCAATCTCTTCTCCCATGTCTGGAACATTTCCCTTAAATTCATCGACCATCTTTGCCGCATTGTGACCATTGAGTATCATGCGAGTTATTCATGTCATTTGAGCTCATCTATTCCCTCCGGGGATTGATACCTTGACTCCATTAACTCATCAAACTTCCCCAGGACATATTCCTCTGGCATGCATGTGTCAGTGCTATATTGATAAGCTCTGGAGACCTTTGAAACAAAAGACTTGTATAAATTGAAAGAATATTGTACTGCATTGACCTTATCCCATAGAGTCCCCACCAGTTACTTTATTACCCCCAATGTGAGGTCAAGTCTGTAGTGTTGGGTCCTCACAAAATCAAATGACTCTTCCTCCAAAATTTTGGACTAAAAAACAATCTCCTCTCCGAGACCAAGGAGTTCCTCTAGTTCAACCTTCCATGCCTCGTAATTCTCAATGTCCCCCTCCCATATGCTGATGGTGGTTTCAACCTGGGGTGCAAGCACAAAGTTGAGTGCCAATTCCGCGGAAGTCCGCGGCCAAAAAAAATTGGCAAACAGAAACGGGCACCCGTTTTTAAAAAAATAGGTGCCCGTTATGGTTCGGGTGCCCGAGCCGTGAATATGAAACGGGTGCCCATTTTGAAAATGGGCACCCGTTTTGGTTCGGGTACCCGTAGCAAAACAGGCACCCATTTTTAAGAAACGGGTGCCTGTTTTTTAAAAGTATTTAAAATTTGTTTTAAATCGTTTTGCAAATCATTTTTACAATTTGCAAAACGGGATTACATTTTTATCTGAACGGGTACCCATTTTTTAGAGCTACCACTGACCCCCCTGTTGCCATTTTTCCTATTACAGGTACGTATTATTGTTTTTTATTTATTTTTTATTATTTTTTTTATTAAAAATATTTTTTATTATTGTTTTTAATTAGTTTAATGTTTAAAATTGTATATTATGTTTAATGTTTATATTTTTTGAGAGCTACCACCGACATCCCTGCTGCCATTTTTCCTACTACAGGTACATTCAATAAACTCTCTCTCTCTCTCTCTCTCTCTTAGAACTAGTTTAATATTTAATGTTCAATACATATATTATGTTTAATGTTTGAAATTTGTTCTTTTAATTGGATTATAGTTTAAATTATATTATGTTTAGTTTTATTTTACTTTGTAAATTAGTTACGGAAAATAGAAAGACTTTCAAAACTTAAAACCTTAGGTAGAAAACCTAAACNNAAACCTAAACACAACTGAAATAAGAAACCCTGGGTAGAAAACAAAAATGTAAACCTAAACATATAATTGAAAACAAAATTGCAAACCCTAGGTCCAGAAAATAAATAATAATCTCTCTCTCTCTCTCTCT
>MU226107.1:383927-440086 GCA_018584345.1 Thuja plicata
TTTTTATTTATTTAATTAAAAGAGAGGTTTTATTTCAATTAAATAAATTAGAAGAATTTTATTTAATTAAATGGGGGAAATTGAATTTAATTAAATAAGAGGAATTTAATTAAAAGGGAGATTAAATATTTTAATTAAATGAGAGGAATTTATTTAATTAAAAGGGAGATTAAATCTTTTAATTAAATAAAGATGATCAAACCTGAGGAAATATTGAAATAATTGAATAATTGAATTAATTACAATTTAATCAAGGAAATTGATTTGAATTGAAAATATTTCAAAGCATTAATTCAGAAATTTGATAAATGATAAAATAATAAATGGGGCCCAAAGTTTAGGTGACCATTTTAGGATGCATACACCTACATCTTGAGTAGGCATGAGCAAGTTGTAGTAGATGAAGGCATCGTTCACCTGGTAGAAGCTGGGGAAACTAGCCTTCCATTGGATTTGTGGGAAGTAATCCCAGGGAGCCTTCTGACCCAGGTTGATCCCGAGCACACCTGATGTGAGTAACCCGTTGGTGGTGGGTAGTTGTTGTGCTAAGGCCCAGTGAACATAAGAAGTCATATAAAACTTCCACTTTTCTGCCACCTGAAGGAACTAGGAATCCACATGGTTTGAAATAATAGCGGCCCAATCAAAGTACTCCTCGCCGATGGTGATGCCAAGCAACAAGTAGTACATCCAACCTATGAATTCCTGGGCATGTGGTTGCCTGAAGACCTGGGATAGTGCTATCATCCCCATCTGGATGCTTTCTTTAAACTCAGACCTGGGGATCGCTACCTTCATTTTCTTGGGGTCCCTCTTTGGAGTTTTGAGCTAATGATTATTCATGTATTGCCGGGCTGCAACCTCTAGCTACTGAAAATATGCTAAGGCATCAGCTCTGGTAACGACAGTTGGATTGTAGAACTGAGGGATCCCCAACCTAACCCAAAAAGTTGCGGCACCGAGAGACATCATGGGGGTGGGATATCTGGTCAGTTTCGGGGCTGCGAGCATGATGACCCAGACAGAAGAGTTGTAATGTGCGACAAGTTTTAGAATCAACTTCGGGGCCTGTACCGAGCATGGGAAATAGGTGGCCTTGAGAATCCTAGAATCCCCAATGCTGATTGCCAATGGATCCTCAGACTGTCGCTGAATGTACATTATTTAAACTACGGCCTGCATCTCGGCCCACATTCTGACTTTAGTGTCGGTAATTGATTGAACTTTGGAATCAATCTTTGATCCCACGATGGCATTGTCCTTTATGTACTTCATGCTGAGAGGTAATTTCTCCAAGGCCCTCTCTATTTTGGATTTGACGGCTGCCCTAGTGACTGCCGTGGAAGGAAGTTCTAGACTTATGGATGGTGAAGATGCGGAAGCCTTAGACATTTTTAAGGGAATTTTCGCTAGAAACCTACAAGGTAAGGTGACCGTCAGAATTCATGAATAAGTATTATTCTGAGATCCAGAGATCTTACCACGACAACATTTCTTTTCCCTGAAAAGTTTGTTTAGGTTCAAAATCCCGGAAAGTATATATATATTGCAAACTTAGGAAATCAACCAATATCTGGGCCTAGGGGTCTCAACATACCTGATGAAAGCAAGATGTGGGTTGGGTGAGGGAAAAAGACCCGGGGTCCAGAAAACTAACCATTGGAAGTAGTAAGCAAAAAGTGAGTTGTCAGGCCTACGTCATCGTCACATGGCTATGCAATAAATGGGGAGTTATGGTGACGGCGGCACCAACTGTCTGAACGCGTGAAAATTGGATGCCACTTGGATAGTCTTGAATGTATACGTGGGACATAAATGGGTCATTAAGGTTAGTTTATGGAGGAGAGAGAAAAACACCTGGTTGAAACTGGCCGAGGGCCGAGCTTCAACCAGGCGGTATTCTACCCTTAATGAGCTTGCAAACTTGAACGGAGAATAGACAAAGCATGACGAGCTTGACATGAGACCGAGCAAATATACACAACATATACACCTAAACTACAGCAAGGTCAAAAGGTATACACACAGAAATGGAAGGATATACATGCAAAACACTAAATTTATAGTGAAAGGTAGCACAGAGCGACCACCTATACAAACATGCACAAAATGTACAAAACCTACAACATATATACAATATTTTACACCGCACAGAAGGTGGACAACCTTCTGGTGGAGCCAACCCACCAACGGGTGGCAAACCAAATGACCAAAACACATAGGCAAAATGAAAAAAGAACCAGGCAAAACACAAGCCAAACAAAAACCAAAAAAATGGGAAAAAGCAAAGGAAGGAAATAGAGACCAACCTAAAAATCTGAAGGAAACAAGGAAGGCAAGGCACTGCGAATGCTCTGCTGCAGCTTCGACCTCCAAATGATCACCACTCAATACCAAAAACCAACTGCAATCACTCAGAACAACTTAGAATTACTTCACACTTAATCTCGCTCAAATCGCTGTGAAATCGCTTAAGTGTTTTAATCGCAGTAATTGTGAAAATGATAGGTGATTTCTATTTATACCTGAGGTGAAAACAAGTTACCTTTCCTTCTGCCAACTCCAAAACAAGAAGACCTCCGGACTCCGGGCCCTGGGATTCTGTGCGACTATACCCTCTTACAAAAAGAAGACATTGTGGCAAAGGATCCCAGAGTCTGGAGTCCAGTTCTTGGAAAAAGAACAACCAACTCCAGGACTGGGTCCTAGAGACACAAGGGACAAAAACAAAAAGTAGAACCAACACCGCGGGAAAGAAAACCTGGAGAAGGAAAACAAAGAAACAAAGGGAAAAAGGAGGGCAAGAGCCAAAAGAAGAAAAAAAAGGGGGACCCAACATTTTGCACACAAAATATTAATAATATATTCAGTGGCTCGCCCACTTTTTCTTAAAAAAAAAATTAATATTTGAAAATATTAATATAATATATACTTTTATATATATTCTATTTTTAATTAATAATATATTTATTAATTAAAATCTTAATGTTGCATCAATAATAATACAATAATAAAATTTTAAAGTTCTCAATATGAAGTTTCAATTGATAAATTATAAATAGATAAATAAATCTTTTTGGATAAACCAAAAGTTTAAAATAATATTGTGGGACTCTTAAACTAGCAAGCACTACTTAATAACACTAACACCAATCTTAATGGAATAACATTTGAGATTAATGAGGAGGTGATTGTGCAAGCCATGGGTCTCTCCACAGAGGGGAAAAATATAAGAAGATCACCAAAAGCCGTGATGACACCCATATGAAATGGTTCTTTAAAAAAGTGGAGATTTCTGAATGTTTTACGGGAGGATTCAATAGATTATCATTGCCCGATCGATGGGATGAAATGTACCTCATCCTGATGAAGTACATCACTCTAGAAGGTCACTTTTGCACCTATTACAACTACCACTTCCCTCTTCTCAACCACTTCAGGTACAACGATTCTATATCCTTTCCATTTTTCCTGCTCCATTCTATGGAAGCGTCTGTTATGGATGTTAGAGAAAAAATGAAAGCTAGGAAGAATTATTGCATCCTTCATCAGGGCTTAATGCTTTGCCTTTACAATTTCTACTTAGCCCTCTGCCCGCCTAGGACTGTTTCTCTGCTTATCCCCACACAACACTCTGCGAACCCTAATGAGCTTCAAGTCACGCTCTCCAACCCCACGACTTCCTCCAAAATCCTGGCCTCCAAGAAAAATAAATAGAGCTCGGCCAATGGTGACCAAATCACCATTGATTCTGAAGGTGGGGAGGAGGAGAACAACAACAGACGGAGATCTAACAGACTAGCCACAAAAACTAGATACAAGCAAAAAGCGGTGAGAAAGAGGTGTACTGAAGAGGAAGAAGATTCGAAGGAGGAAGAATATTTCAAGTAGGCAATTAGGGGGAATTCTAAAGTGGGAAAGAAAATTAAGGTTGAGGAGAAGGATAAGGAAAAAAAGAAGCAAAGCCCTATTGTGGAGGGGTCTGTGAAAAGCCATGACTCTCAAGTCTCGGCCAGTTTTGATCTCCCAGTGTATGACCTCTCCAACAAAAAACTCTTTGAGGAGAAGAAAGTGGATTCCCCGCTCCTAACCCCACAGTCCCCTAGCCCTCAGCTGGTTATAAAAATTACCCTGGAAGACCCAAAAAAAATAGAGGATAAACTGCCTGATACTGTGAGTGACACCCCCATTGGTAATGCTGGTCCTCAGAAGTTGTTGTCTGTCCCCAAGGTGGAGATAAAGGAAATGAGAGCGGAAATCAATAATCTCAGGGAAAGCTTCAACAAGATTGCGGATTTCGCTGTGAAGGTCATGCATGTGGCTGCCACTACACTCCAACTCCTTCACATGGAGAAAATGAACCCGGGAGGTGAGTGTAAGCAGGAAAGACTGTACCAGTTCCTTGCGAATGATTGGCTGAAGCTTCTGTTAAAAGATGTGGAAGGTAACTCCAATAAGCCCCCTTTTGTCTATGGTTAACCTTTTTGACTGGACTCTCCGGTTGGGCGATGTTGGCCTCTTTGATCTCCGCATTAATTCTAGTTTATGCTATCTATTATTTTTCGCTGTTAATGTTAACTATACTATTAATTACTACCATAGGCTGGTTACCAACCTCAATGTGAGGTTGGGGCCTGTGAAGTCTACCAGACTGGTTGTTACTATTAATTACTCCTATCTGTTGTTTGTTACTGTTAATACTAACTTTACTGTTAATCACTACCACAGGCTGGTTACCAACCTCTCATGGTGAGGTTGGGGCCTATTAGGACTTCTAGGCTGGTTACCAGCTTTGTGATGGAGCTGGGGCCTGTTGATTTTTTTATTGGTTTTTAGTTTTCAAAATTGGCATAGGCTGAGGGTTTGTTGTGGGTGGTTTGCTAGTTTTGGGCACTCCTCGTGCTGGTTTTCTTTTCAGATCAGCCCCCAGTTTTGGCTGCTTTTTAAAATAAAAAACATTAACACCAATCAATATTAAAAGATGAAATTGCAATTAAAAATTAAACTTTCTTAATTTAATCACTATGAGTTATTTACCACCCCTAATCTACATATCAAACCGATAGTTTGAAAGTTGTTTTAAATTTGGTTAAATGATAATTAAGGTTTCCCACAAATAGAGCCTCTAATATATAGGGTTTCCTAATTATAAGATATGTAAATGTCTATTTAACGGAAGAAATTATAAGGCCGCAAACAAAAAAATTTCCAATGCTCCCACTACAAGGAAGATTTTGTATTTGATTTTTAGGTCACACGAAAGATAGAAATCCAATTAAACATTGGATCAAATTGTTATGCCAGATTGAACATGTGGTCATATGTATGTGTAAATTTTTTTTTACAATAATTCTCTCACACCAACAACAATACTGACTTTAAAAAAATACACATTCGATTTATTTTCTTTTGGTTTGTTCTTTTTCGCTTGATCAATCTTTGTTTTTTTCAAAAATTCTCTTATTAAAGACCATCTACAATATTCTCCTACGCAGACTTTATTCCAGACAAGTCCATTATAAAACAGATAATTTTTTTCTCTTTTATTTTGACGCACAAGTTTATCTAGAGTAAATGGTGAGTATATTGAAGGCGAGATTGAATGGTTAAATGATTTTATAATTTCTGGAAGTGATAAAAGAAGAGAGTGAATATGATTAGTAAAATAGAATGGTCAATGATCTATTTTAAATAAAAAATCTTGTTTCACCACTGTAGCAAATCTCAAAATATTAAACTGATCATAATTTTTTAAAAACAATTATCAATAAATTTAGAGATGATCATATTATTTATAATTTTGTGGGTGGTTGAAACTTTCCTTCTTGTTTTGTGCCTTATCTCAAACCATGTGAGATGATATTCTTAGTGTATAATAATCATTGCTATTACTTTCTATGTTCATGAGAGATTTTGTATTTTACAGTGTTCCAGTGAAGAAAGGAGCAACATTAACAAATTTGCAAGGATTTAACAAATGCGCCTAGCCAGTGCTCAAAGTCGATTGGAAATTTCATAGAGGTAAATTAAGCTATGGAACACTGCATAGTGGTTCATCATTTGGCTTCTTTCATAGCATTTTCAGCCTGCCAAGACTCATTCTCTATGAGAGATCAAGGTCCTAGACTGGTCTTAACGGGCAGAATGAATTGACCTAACTGAGCCTTCATATTTCTTATTCAAATTATCCATTTCCTCAAACTTATAATAGTTTGTACAATATCTCCTATATCTCTTATCTATTGGGGCACACATAGGTTTACCGGTAACCACAACTTTTGCCGGAAATGTTTTTTCTGAGACACTTCGCCAGGCAAGGGTTTCTCCCCAAGAGAAGCCTATCAGCTAATTAGTAACATGGTCCTTATTTCTGTCACGCTCACAACCTGCCTCGCCCTTTTTGACGCCTTTGTAAGCAAAGATTTGTAGATGAGAAATAATTTAGTAGCTTTAAAAAAATAATTAGCTCACCGAATGATGGAAAATGACTTACTGAAAAATTCTAATCCAATTTGTGGAAAAAATAATAATTAAAGTGAGGAGCAATGAGTGTTCAATTATTTTAGACTTTTCTCCCTTTCAAGGATTTCTTCAGCAGTGTCAAATTAGTGACTATCTTATGTGTTTTTTGTTTTCTACCTTAGTCCGCCCATTAGATTGTTTTTTTGTCTCTCGAGTCTTGCCTACATATTCATTACATATATGGCATTACTCTCTGATTATTCGGTTAAAACAAATTTATCAGCAAAGCAAAAAATGTGATCCGACATTGGAAAATTGACGCCTTATTTGAGCCAGACTTTCTGAGGGACAATGTTGCTAAAAATCTAATCAGATATTATATCTTCTAAACTACTTTAATGAATTTGAAGGATCGAGAAGATAAATATAGATCATAAAGAAGGATATTCGTAAAAGCCCACCAGTCCACAACACATCCATATCCTTTTCCCTCTCCAATCTTTGGAGCTATATATTTATATGTACCCACAACTTTCATGGAATGTTCACTTGTAGGTTATGTTTGTAGGTCAGGCAAGGAAGGAGCTATCTTTTTTTTTTGGTGGCCACTTGATTTCATCTTTTTCTTGGTATCAGACATGTTTCCTAAGTTAAAACCAGAAATAACCCTAGCGATGTCTTCAGTAGAAGAGTATTGCAAGGGCGAGGAAGAAAACATTGCCAAAGTTGGATTGAAATGGCCTTGTATGGATAGGTCAAAATCTACAAGCAATGATGTGGTCATCTTCTGTTATCAGAATATTTTTTGGTTTGAGATCTGTGTACATAAATCCCAGCATGTTGAGATATTCCAATGCTATCAGTACCTCTGCAGCATAAAACTTGTCATTTTGGGATTTTTTTCGGTTAGTTCCAAATCACATGAAAACTTGTACTTTTTAATATATAAACTTCAAAATCCAATCTGTAGACCTTAATGAGGCTTAAAAAATAAAATTTTGGACCTTTTGATGCATATCTAAAATATGAACCTTAAGACCCTAAATTTGAAATATAAAATTAAATTTTGTTATACATAATTTTGAAAATCAATCTCCAGATCTTAGCGATGCTTAAATAGTAAAGATTCAGACCTGTGGATGCATAACTAAATAGGAACCTTAAAACTGTAAATTTGAAATATAAAGTTAATATTGCAGGACAAGACTGCATGTGGACTGGTGGGATTTGAAGGATAACAAACAGATACCAACCGCATAGATAGTGCATCTTACAAATATGTGCATAAACTACAAGAGATAATAGAAATAGAAGTACCTGTGAAGGAATGTGCGACTGTATTGTATGATCGAAATACTCTATGAAAAACTATTTAGGGGCAAACTGAAAACACATGGTTGTAAATCTGCGAGGATGGTTAGTTGAACAGTTTAATATTGACGTATAGGGGACAGATAAATCCGAATCATAAACCAGTTTCCCTCCGTACGCGAGCGACCTCGCTCTAAAAGCCTATCGGCTAAATATATTGTTTCATAATATAGTTGTAAAATAGACTAGTTTGATTTGTAATGTGATATTGTTATCGGAATTCAACTGTATAATTTTTGAATCAAATTCATTGGCTTGTAATCTTAGAAGATCATAAAAATAAATTCTAAAGTGACCACAAACTATTAAATATAGGCGCTTGCTTTTGCCCGATCGTGTCATACTCTCCTTATATTTGTTAGTGTGAGGCATTTGTTTCATGAAATTTTTGAAAGTGATTTTTAGTAGCATATAGGTGAATATAAATTTCAGTAGTTTTCAAACTAAATTCATTAATTTATATTGAAAGGGTAATGCTTCAAGGAACTTATATGTCGTAAATAACTGCAACAATGCAATCATCAACACAGTTTTAAAAAAAGGATTTTATGTTTTTTTTATTTTTAACATTTGCAGTTGAAACATTCTTTCCATTTAGTTACAGATTATATTTTACACATGACGCCTTTTAAAATATATTTGCAAGGAAGGAGACATAATTCCAAGATTATAAGCACGCTAAAGAGGTTGTCCTAAGTATGTGGTGAAACATTTTAATGCATCAAAGTAAAAAGGGGAATTAGCAAATAACTTGAGATAAGATAGGCTTGGTGGCAATAAACTTCCTTAAATTGTAAACTGCGACCAGAATGCGTTGGTTATGTTCTCAAATAACATATTCAATAGAAATGGTTTTTGCTGGTTCATAATATTTTCATGTAGACGATTAAGGAAAGTTTCTACACCGACCACAACGATAAAGAAATTCTCATGATAATGACTGTATCTTTCAATCATATTTTTGTTTCGTCAATCATATTTTTGTTTCGTCAAAGATAGATTTAGTCTGCAATTTTATAGAAATCTATTTTTTCTCCATTTTATGATAAATACTTCAGCAGCGTATTATAATAATGTTAGAGAAAAATATCCCTTAAAATGTTTCTGGTAAAAATTGTATGTATTTGGAGTCAATATATCCCATATATAACTAGCACTTGCACTGGAAGAAGGTGCAAGGGGTACTTGATAGGTCGTAGAAGTGAAAGAACTATTCCAAAAAATGTGCCATTGTAGAAGGAGGTCTTGTACTTGCAACATCCACTTTGAATGATTTAAAGTTAAAGTTTAGGAAAGATGCATATTTTGAAGGTATAACCCAAAACAAATGTAGCATTTAAATAAATTTGAACACATTAGAAAATGTTTTGTTTGTAAAAACAAGCACAACAGGTATAAACAGAAACAAACTAGGAAACCAAGGTTGTTTTTCGAACAACAATGGATGAATATAAATATGAAATCTGCACAAAGAATCAAGATTTGTTTGCATGTCATTGGAGTGAAATAACTACATCCTGCATGCATTGTTATTTTACATATTCCAATAATAGAGCCTAGGAAGAGCGGAGCTGAACTATAGATACAAGAAAGATGAAATGCGGTAAAGCTTAGGAGGGAAATTTTTTTTCCTTACATAGCACAAACTAAAATTATAAAATAATAAAACAATATAAAGATACTTGAGTCTATAAATCCAAGAAGCTAACGAACCTTAATATTCAGCTCAATCTAAAACTAGAGCAGTGACAACTTCCATAGATGCAACTTGATACTTGAAGGAGAGGATATATAGTCACAAATAAAGCATGTACTTTGACTTTTTAAGACTGAAGTGCCTCTCATAGACTTTAAAAACTATACAATTTACAACACTACACCACTTATTTATCTACAAGTTGATGTAAAATCATATTTGAATTTTTTCATAATAGAAGGAAATGTATTCAAGTGCCATTGTAGAAATATGTTATGTTGTAGAATGAAGTATTCTATAGAGAAACATCCACTTAGCATGAATTAAAATTATAGTATTGCAAGACTATATTTGTATGATGGGTTTCCCAAAAAAATGTAGCATTGAAATGATTGGAACACAAAAATAAATCTTGTTGCATTTTTTTTCTTATGCTTCTTCATCAGGCGGGGGAACATGTAGAAGAGGAAAATTTATAAATGGTCAACAATGGAAATCTGGCTGAAATGAAAGAAGGGAAAAACATGAACCATAGAACAACAAAAGAGGGTGTGCAAGTAACATCACATACCTGAGTGTCATCCGAGAGAAAGTGTAGGTGAGCCTCTTCTTTCTAATAATTTTGTATGGATTCCATTTCATTTTGCAGTAGTGATCAAAAGAAAATGCAGGTTCAATGACAAGGCATTGTAGGGATTTGAGTTTGGAGACTATTGTAAAGGTGAGGCCATGTCTTTTAGTTTTACCTATATCAATTGTGTCTCTATCTAGGGTAAGCCCCTATGAGTTTTGTATAGTGATAGCCCAAGCAGTAGTTGGTGGTAGTTGTGTGTGCTTGCCTTGGGTTATCGGTTGTATTGGAACAAGGTTTGGATGTTGTTCAACCCAGCGTGGACCATGGTAGTTATCAAATTTAACTGTAACATATGTTGGTGATTGTGGGAGCTTAGAGCCAAAGGGCTATACAATATATTTGACCTCTCCAAGAGATCCATTGACAAGGCTAACTTCTATCCATAGATTTTTGGTAATCATTACACGTTGAAATCTACATAATAAGACTTCTTGTGAAAGTTGGTCATCGTTGTCAGGTTCTGTGAATTGACATTGTGTATTGAGTGTAGTACAGAGTGTAATAAGTACATTTAGTTGTTTTCGCCTTTTCCTATTGTGGAGTACTACTAGATCATTAGAAGCAAACAAATGTATTATTTTTTATTTTAAAAAGAAGCCAAAACTGGGGGCTGACCTGAACAAAAAAACCAGCATGAGGAGTGCTGATAACCAGCAAAGCACACACACAAGAAACCCTCAGCCTATCCCAATTTTAAAAACCAAAAACCAAGAAATAAAATCAATAGACCCCAACTCTAACACGAAGCTAGTAACCAGCCTGGAAGTCCTAATAGGCCCCAACCTCACCATGAGGTTGGTAACCAGCCTATGGTAGTAATTAATAGTAAAGTTAGCATTAATAGTAATAAATAGCAGATTAGAAAAACTTGAGATTAACCAAAGATCTAACAGGCCCACATCGCCCAACTGAAAAGTCCAGGAAAAAAAGTTAACCATAAACAGAGGAAAAGGAAGCTACTTGGGGTTACCTTCCCCGCCTTTCAACAAGAGCTTAAGCCAGTCATCCACGAGGAACTGGTACAGTTCTTCATCCTTTCACTCACCTCCTGGGTTTGTTTTCTCCATATGAAGGAGTTGGAGTGTAGTGGCAGCCGCATGCATGACCTTTATAGAAAAGTCCACAATCCTGTTAAAGATTTCCCTGAGATTTTTAAGTTCCACCCTCATTTCCTTTAGCTCCACCTTAGGGTCAGACAACAATAGGGGCTCCTGAGGACCAGCAGTAACAATGGGGGTGTCACTCATAGCATCAGGAATTTTCTCCTCTATTTTTTTAGGGTCCTCTGGGGTAATATTTATAACCACCTGAGGGCTAGGGGACTATGAAGTTAGGAGCGGTGAGTCTGCTTTCATCTCCTCAAAGATTTTTTTCTTTAAAAGGTCAAAGGCAAGGAGAGAAAAATTGGAAGAGACTTGAGAGTCATGGCTTTTCACAGACCCATCCACAATAGGGCTTTGCTTCTTTTTTCCCTTTCTTTCTCCTCAACCTTAGCTTTCTTTCCCACTTTAACTTTCCCCCTGGTGACCTGCTTGATATCTTCTTCCTCCTCTGAATCTTCTTCCTCTTCATCCTCTTCAGTGCACCTCTTTCTCACAACTTTTTCCTTGTATCTGGTTTTGGTAGAGATTATGTTAGATCTCCATCTACTATCATTCTCCTCCTCCTCTCCTTCAGATTCAATGGTGATTTGGTTGCCGTCGGCCGAACTCAGCTTATTCTTCTTGGAAACAGGGGTTTTGGAAGAAGTCGTGGGGTTAGAGAGACTGACTTGAAGCTCATTAGGATTCTCAGGATACTGCATAAAGTTATGGAGAGAAATAGTCCTAGGCGGGCAGAGGGCTAAATGGAAATTGTAAAGGCATAGCATTAAGCCCTGATGGAGAATACAATAATTCTGCCTGGATTTCATTTTTTCTCTGACCTCCAAAACAGAAGCTTCCATCAAATGGAGCAGAAAAAATGGAAAGGAGATGGAATCGTTGTACCTGAAGTGGTTGAGGAGAGGGAAATGGTAGTTGTAAGAGGTGCTAAAGTGGCCTTCTAGAGTGATGTACTTCATCAAAATGAGGCACATTTCATTCCATAGGTCAGGTAGCATCATTCTGTTGAATCCTCCCTTAAAATGTTCAAGAATCTCCATTTTTTTGAAGAATCTTTTCATATGGGTGTCATCTCGGCTTTTGGTGATTTTCTACCATTTTTTCCCCTCTGTCGAGAGACCCGTGGCCTGCGTGATAACCTCTTTTTGTTCCATTTTTTCCCCAAATGTATTGTTTGATCAAACACTTTCCGTTCAATTATAGTTAGAGGCTTGTTTGTGCACATCATTAACAACTGCCAATCATGTTATGTTGGCTCTACATTATGCATGTTTTGTAATCCTTGAAGAAATTAAATTTGAATTGGATCATCACCATCCTATCGAAAAACCATATGCAATGTTACAGTAGTACTAAATTTGTGCCATAAATTTCTTGCAAGTGCATGTGATGTATAGATGGGTTTATCCATAACATGTGGGAGTTAGGCAAGGTCTCCTATTAGAATTATAGAAATTCCACAAAAGGGGAGTTGTTGTTTTCCTAGTATTGCTTCACATAACTAGTTATCGATATTCAATAATAGTTTTGAGCCTATTAAGCTCATCTGATCAATTATAATGTATTGTATAGTTTTCATGTCTTCTTGAAATGTTTTCAATGTCTATCCTTGTAGTGGTTTTATTTCTCTAATTGGAATATTGAGGGATGCATGTATGGTCAATGCTTGTATATTAAATGTTTTGATTCCTGTTGGAGCGAGAACAATGAGTTGATGTACTCTTTTCGGTCTGCATCTCTGAAGTGAATTTCTTATGCAATTAATTATATATGATTTTCATGTTCCTGTTGTTCCTTGTGTGACCATGTACAAAGGTTTTGTTTCATAATTATATATGAAGTGGTCCTTAATGAGAGAAAGGGCTATTTTTTGTTGTGGTGATAGACAATAGTTTTGGTTGTAAAGATTAGTTATGGGATGAATATATTATTGAGATAACCTGTTCCTATGTCCAAATTGAATTGCATTTTCATGCAAGTGTAAAAGAACATTGTTTTCTTCCCATTTGTTAGTGTTTTCAAAATCATGCTTTTCCAAAAGGTCAAGTTCATTTAAGTTGACACTATTAGAAAGACCCATTTGGGAAAATAACTCACTCATTCATTGATACAATGGCGGGCCTAAACACCTCAACATCATAACCATTTTCATCTTCAAAGATATCTTCAATTTGATTTGTACGATCAACATGCCACGCATTATAGTTTTATGTATTCAAGTTCTTCTAGTTACTAATGATTTCTTCTTTGGTTAGGCTGATATCTCGGTCTATTGCTTGAAATTTTTTGTATAGAAGCAGTTCACTCTAACAGAATGTCTTGAATTGTTCAGGGTTGAAGCAAGAAGATGAGTACACTTAAGGTGGAAATTTTCAACTTAGTCATTTTCCAAAAATCATATTTCAGGAAATAGGGTGACATTTTCCAAAAACTGGGTAACGTTCTTCTTTGGGACCCCGAGCCTTAATTCAAATCATTACTCCATAGGAAATGGGGTCCCAAGGATAAATGGGGTCTGGCTCAAAATGGGGTGACATTTCAAACGTGACCCCATTTTGAAAAATATAAAAAAAATTAGAACTATTATTATCATTTTCACCGAGCGTGATCCCGGTCTAGAGTTCTACCCAATTTTGTTTTAGGCCAAATCACTTCAAGCCTTGAATACCATGTTTCTCTTGTATGGATCAACAAACTCTTTTGGTTTTTCAATGTATACCTCTTCTTCTAGTATTCCATTTAGGAATACAAATTTGACATCCATCAGGTATACCTTGAATCCTTTGTATGCAATGTATGTAAGAAGAATTCTAACTCCTAGTCTAGAAATGGGTGCAAAGGTTTCACCATAATCAATACCTTCTTCTTGTGCATACCTCTTGCATACTAATCTTGCTTTATTTCGTGTGACTTCTCTATTCTCATTCAGCTTGTTTCTGAATATCCATTTGGTACCGATGACATTCATGTCATCTAGTCTTGGTACTAGTGTCCATGTACTATTCTTCTCAATGTTTTCTATTTCTTCATTCATAGCACTAACCCATTCTTCATTTTCTAGTGCAGTATTAACAGATTTAGGCTCAAAATCACAAAGTAAACATTTAGTGTTTAGTGAATTAATTCTTGTTCTCATTTTAGTCTTCTTGTCTCATATGATCTGATTCTGTGGATGATATCTTCTGACATACTTAGAAATTTTTGGTTCAGCTCTTTGTCCATCATTTTGATTATCTTCTTGACCTTCATTTTGATCTCCATCGCTTGGTACACCATCTTGAGTATTATCCAGACTTTTTGTAATTGTATCCTAATGCACGTCATTAACAACTGCTAATCATGTTATGTTGGCTCTACATTATGCATTTTTTGTAATCCTTGAAGAAATTAAATTTGAATTGGATCATCACCATCCTATCGAAAAACCATATGCAATGTTACAATAGTACTAATTTTGTGCCATAAAGTTCTTGCAAGTGCATGTGATGTATAGATGGGTTTATCCATAACATGTGGGAGTTAGGCAAGGTCTCCTATTAGAACTATTGAAATTCCACAAAAGGGTAGTTGTTGTTGTCCTAGCATTGCTTCACATAACTAGTTGTCAATATTCAATAATAGTTTTGAGCCTATGAAGCTCATCTCATCAATTATAATGTATTGTATAGTTTTCATGTCTTCTTGAAATGTTTTCAATGTCTATCCTTATAGTGGTTTTATTTCTCTAATTGGAATCTTGAGGGATGCATGTATGGTCGATGCTTGTATATTAAATGTTTTTATTCCTGTTGGAGCAAGAACAATGAGTCGATGTACTCTTTCTGGTCTGCATCTCTGAAGTGAATTTCTTATGCAATTAATTATATATGATTTTCCTGTTCCTGTTGTTCCTTGTATGACCATGTACAAAGGTTTTGTTTCATAATTAGATATGAAGTGGTCCTTAATGAGAGAAAGGGCTATTTTTTGTTGAAGTGATAGACTATAGTTTCTGTTGTAAAGATTAGTTATGGGATGAATATATTGTTGAGATAACCTGTTCCTATGTCCAAATTGAATTGCACTTTCATGCAAGTGTAAAGGAACATTGTTTTCTTCCCATTTGTTAGTGTTTTCAAAATCATGCTTTCCCAAAAGGTCAAGTTCACTAAGTTGACACTATTAGAAAGACCCATTTGGGAAAATAACTCACGCATTCATTAATACAATGGTGGGCCTATCCACCTCAACATTATAACCATTTTCATCTTCAAAGACGGCTTCAAATTGATTTATATGATCAAAATGCCACACATTATAGTTTTATGTATTCAGGTTCTTCTAGTTACTAATGATTTCCTGTTTGGTTAGGCTAATATCTCGGTCTATTGCTTGAAATTTTTTGTATAGAAGCAGCTCGGTCCAACAAAATGTCTTGAATTGTTCAGGGTTGAAGAAAGAAGATGAGTATACTTAAGGTGGAAATTTTCAACTTAGTCATTTTCCCAAAATCATATTTCAGGAAATAGGGTGTCATTTTCCAAAAACTGGGTAACGTTCTGCTTCGGGACCTCGAGCATTAATTAAAATCATCACTCCATAAGAAATGGGGTCCGCTCAAAATGGGGTGACTTTTGAAACGTGACCCCATTTTGAAAATTATAAAAAAATTTGGAACTATTATTATCGATTTCACCGAGCGTGATCCAGGTCTAGAGTTCTTCCCAATTTTTTTTTAGGCCAAATCACTTCAAGCCTTGAATACCATGCTTCTCTTGTATGGATCAACAAACTCTTCTAGTTTTTCAATGTATACCTCTTCTTCTAGTATTCCATTTAGGAATGTAGATTTGACATCCATCAGGTATACCTTGAATCCTTTGTATGCAACGTAAGCAAGAAGAATTCTAGCTCCTAGTCTAGCAATGGGTGCAAAGGTTTCACAATAGTCAATACCTTCTTCTTGTGCATACCTCTTGCATACTAATCTTGCTTTATTTCTTGTGACTTCTCTATTCTAATTCAGCTTGTTTCTAAATATCCATTTGGTACTGATGACATTCATGTCATCTAGTCTCGGTACTAGTGTACATGTACTATTCTTCTCAATGTATTCTATATCTTCATTCATAGCACTAACCCATTCTTCATTTTCTAGTGCATTATTAACATATTTAGGCTCAAAATCACAAAGTAAACATCTAGTGTTTAGTGAATTAATTCTTTTTCTCATTTTAGTCTTCTTGTCTTATATGATCTGATTTTGTGGATGATATCTTCTAACATAATTGGAAATTTTTGTTTCAGCTCTTTGTCCATCATTTTGATTATCTTCTTGACCTTCATTTTGATCTCCATCGCTCGGTACACCATCTTGAGTATTATCCAGATTTTTTGTAATTGCAGCCTGATGCTTGAGTGTAATGTTTTGTTGCTCGAGAGCGATACATTGTTGCTTAGGTAGAGTGTCAGGTTCTTTAGTGTAAACAAACCTATTGTAGTTTTCTGGATCTTTTCTTCTTTCTCTTGATGGGAATTTATGACTGATTCTGCCAAAAGGGGATAAATTTTCATCGGGTACCAGAGTACCGGCCAACTCCACATGTAGAGGTTTTCTGGAGAGCTAACTCTCTTGACCTCCAAGCACCTGGTATTCAGGTCTCGATGGTGCAGGGGAGCTAAGTTGGGAAAGTGACTATTGTTTTGATGGGATAGCTGGTTTGGACTCGTAGACCTCTGAAGCTTTTTGTATAATCGGCTCCCTACAAGTGTAGTTAGTATTCGACAAAGAAATAGAAAAAATATGAGACAAGGTTAGTGCATATTTATAACTATATCCATGACATATGTTCTCATATCATCAACTACTTTCCAAGTAAAATAAACAATGGATACTAGATATACATGCAATCCTCAATCAGACATATATCAGTAGAAAAACAAAGTATTTCATTGAATCATTACAGAACTAGAACAAAGGACATAAGAAAGCATTCAACATGAGAAGTGTTTCGCTAACTCCAGGATCAGAAACAACAAAGAGCTTAGAGCTGAATGGTGTTCCTCATTCTTAAATTAACTTCAAATCTAGCTTCACTGGTAGTTACAGTTATGGCTCCAAGGGAGCATTGATCTACTCTAAACTTCTGAGGAATCAAGATTGCTAAAAATACTAAAAGCTTGCATTACTAGTGGATAGCTAAATCATCAATTCGCCGACCCTTCAAATGACATTGGACCATGTGTTTATAGAAAAATATAACTACCTCAAGAACGTATGCCATCTATTTATATTATATTACATTATTTATAACCGGTACTACCTGCGGTGTCAGAATTTCCAAATATAATACAATCATTCGAGAAGAGAAGAGGGGAAAGAAAGGAAAGAGATTTAGAAGAAATGCCATTGGAAAGAGTGTCATTGTACTATAGACATGATATATCTTCCTTAGTATACCTATGCCATACACCTTCTTTAATGTTCCTTTGTACTTTGATGACCTGGGAAAATGGAAGTACGCCAAAGAGTAAATGCCAGAATAGTGCCTCGAGGCTCAAGAGATGTTTGTAGTGAACCAACGGGCTAATAGTGATTAGTCACACCAAGAAGTACAAATACAATCTTGGAAACATGCTGAGGATAGTGATTTGTTAGCTCGAGGGAGCTATCAACACTCATCACTATAAAGAATACAAAAATTGGGACCCGAGAATCAGATTCTGGGAGCTTACACTCAAAGAATGAAGAATGAGAACTGCTGGCAACTTTTTGTTGAAGGATCTCCAGATTATAGGATATCTTACTAGCTTTTGAAATTTTTATATGCCTCCAGAACTTGGAGGATGCCCTCTTCTTCTATGTCCTTCAAATAATCACGATGATCCATGGATCCATCAAAATGGAGGCCGGCACTATCAGCCTTATCTTTCAAATCCACAACCACCTTGGCTGCATCATGGGATTTGAGCAACACTTGGGAGATTCCCACCATGGTGGCACATCAATATTTTCCCCGGATTGGAATTGAGTCTTAATCACTTCGTTGAACTTATGAATTATGGAATCAACGGGAGTGAAAGTCTCAGGGTTGAGAGGATCAGCCGATGTAATCTCAAGGATGAGGGAAGCATATTGATCCAAAGGATTCCAAATCACCTGAAATTGTTCCTCCAACACTCATACCACTTCCTTTCTAGTTTTGACTTTGAATGCAAGTTTGGAGTATTGAGTCTCGAGGAATCCATATGATTCATCCCCTAAAATGCTAGTATTTATTACCTCATCTTCTCCAAGATCCAGAATATTTGACAAGGTATCTCTCCAATCTTCATACTTCTTGTTCTCTCCCTACCACTGGGGAAGGGTGGACTCTATCTTCTTTTCTAGATCATTCACCCAGAAAAAGTCTGGGAGAGACTCAAAAAATAAACTTCTTATCGCCCCCACCTGATGAGTGATCCACTCATCCACCACTAATGCCTTCTTTCTCATGACCTTCAGAGCATCAACATCATTCTATGGTAGCAGTGTTCCCAGAACTGAGGGTCTGGGTGTTTCAGAGGTGAGGGGGCACACTAATTCTGCCAAGAGTCTTGAAGGTTGGCACTGACTGCTTTTAACTCCTAGATCTTGTGAGACTGGTTTTCATATCAAGCCCAAATATCCTGACCCACTTCACTTAGGAGGTCTACTTCCCCCTATTGAGTTCTTTTTCCTAGAGACACCTCTATGATCACATATTCTTTGAAAGCTACTTCAGAATTCTCTTTTTCTACTGGAGGGCCTGCAAGTGTCGCCACAATGTTGCCCTTTGGGGCCCTTCTAGTACTATGAAGGGTACAAGCCTTCTTAGGCTTCTTGCGATTTTGGATTTTGGCCAACATCTCAGCAAGTGATAGTGGGGCCGTGATAGTAGTTAGGGCTTTCCTTTCCTATGCTTCCACTAACCACTACGGCGGGGCATTTGGCTCGCCTGTCATCATCATCCCCGAGCCTAAAATATCTTTAGGGTTCAATTCAAGTCCACCCTCTAGCGTATTATCCATTGTATAGGTGGGGTCATTTTATTTGTGTTATTTACCTTCCTCCCCATCACCTTGTAGGATGACATCCTCTGGTGGACTAGGTGGAGGGGGAGGGAGAGGCATTTCATTGAGATCTACCTGCTGAAAATTGGCTACAACTTTATCGGCCACCATGTCTGGTGGTACGAGCAAGCCTTGATTAGTAGTTAAGTCAAAGGGGGAAGCATCAAAAGTTACAATTGTGCCTAAAGGTCTAGTTCCCTCTTCATCCAATACTTGTTCTAAAATTGGGTCATTCCTTTATTCTTGTAATTCTTCCTTTTCGGCTTCATCATGCTAGGGCTTGCCTTCTTCTCGAGCTGCCACATCTTCTAACCCTATTGACTCAAGTATGGGGACTTCAACTTCATGTCCCTTTTTTCCTTCTATGGTGCAGTCAACCATACCCTAGAATTATCTGAGATCGCCCATTGGGAAGAAATCATCAACTTTGATCTGTGCTATCTCTGGGGGACTCACTGGATGATCTTCTTTGTTGGAGGAGGAAGAGGAAGAAAGCACCTCAACCTCTGGTACATCTTTGGGCTCTGGGCCCAGATTCTTGCTCTGTGAGGACTGACTTGCCTTTTATTTCTTTCTCCTTTTAAGTGGCACTTTAGGCTCTACATCTACCGCTATTCTGGCAATTTTTTTATTCACATGCTGCACTTAATAAAATAGCCAAGGAGGGAGAGCCTCTTGGCAGGGGACCGGAGCTTACCGGGGTAGCTCCAAGACCAAAAGTCACTCTGACGTTTGCTACATCCTTTAATTTCTAGGAGTGTTCCATATTTTTTTCCCAAATTCTCCATAAGGAGAGCCAAAATGGGGTCCGAGGTCGATGGTGGGACACCAACCTTCTTCTTGCCATGAGCTTTGGATTGCTCCGAGGCCTGAGAACTTGAAGCTCCCAAATAATTCTTGTCCAAACAGATACTCTTTGGGAAAACATTCTCAAAATATGAATGGATGCAGTTAATTACTACTCTTATGATGGCATCAATATCCACAATTTCTAGTGTATCCCAATCCATCGGAGGGAGGTCCATCTTATCTACACCTATTCCTTTATATTCAGGGTCCTCTAGGGCCCGGTGTTTTCAAAAGTCTGTGGGAATGTCTAGAACTTGAGTTGTTCCATCATCCCTTTTGTTATCCTGGTGTAGTATCGCTTCTGGACATCACAATCATCCTGGTAGTTGGCCCAAAAATATTCTATGTGCCGAACATGGGGGTTTTCCCCCTTTGGCATCAACCTCACCAGTTGCCAAAGGGGATCAAAATCCTTGCGGGGGAAAGAATATTTTTTCTAAGTTAAGACTACTTAGCTCATTTTTGGCTCCCCATGCTGCAACTAGGGAGCAAGAATATTCCTCACAAATGAAAGGGAATGTCGGGGTAGTAACTTTCTTGAAGACAGCCAAGGCATGCGCCTCCAAAATCTGCCTGCAGAATTCTAACAAAAATACCATGTCCCCACAATGCTTGGATAATAGGAAGGGCTCTCCAGAGAAGTCAGATACCTGATTGTACGTGTGCTAGGAAAAATGGATGAAGTAGCATCCCCATGTACCAACCATGTTCATGGCCTGCAGAGATAATTTGTATCCCTGATCACAGGTGATCTCCTTGATCCCGTGAAAGATGAAGGCATCATTGACTCTACAAAAATGTGGGAAGCTCTGGTCCCACTGAATCTGGTGGAAGTGATCCCATGGAGAGACCTGATTAGGTCCTTCTATGTGAACACCAATGTTGTCAACCCTCGGATCCCCTAAGACTGTCACGCAAGTGGCCAAAGGATGTAGGAATTCATGTAGAACTTCCACTCTAAATCGACCCTCCTTAGTTGGGAATCTACATGTTTGGCAATGACATCGGTCCAGTTGAAGTGAGCCTTGCTGGTGGTCATACCATATAAGAAATAATACTTCCAGGGGGAGAATTCCTGAGCATGTGGTTCCCTGAAGATCCTGCATAAGAAGATAATTCCCGCGTGGATGGGCTCCTTAATGTAAGAGCACGGAACCTCTGTCTGCATCTTCTTGTAGTCCCAGCATGAAATTTTCATCCAATGTGTGTTGAGGTGGTGCTGGGCCATGTCCTCTGCACCCTTATACTATTGGAGGGCCTTGGCCTTGGTGAGAGAAATAGCTCCCACAAATTGTGGGATTCACCACCCCGTGGAAGTGGCGTCATGGTCCAATGTGATGATGGGCACCAGGAATTTGAGTGGAGTAGGGGACACCACCTCACAAACCATACTTCCTTGGCAATAAACCCTAGCCAAGAGAAGAATTAGCTCTGGTGCTTGTACTGAGCATGGACAACCAGGTGCTTGAATGATCCCAGATGGCACTAAATTAATTGAGATTGATTTATTGGAGCATCAAAGTTGATAGATCATCTGAATAAGGCCCTCTGATTCGGCCCAAGTGCTGACATCTGTGTCGGTAATTTATTTTAGTGTAGACTCAATCTTGGACCCATGGATTATCCTGTTATTATTATATTTCTAGTTTAGTGGGAGCTTTGTCAACATATTTTCTACCTTATTCTTCTTTCTTGTGTCTGCAGAGATGCTTGGGAGTTACAAACTCCCAGGAGGTGAAGATCCTAAAGCCATTTCTTTCTTACTTTAACCTGTACCTGCAACCCAGACAACCATCAGTACATAAATTTTGAGAAGCTCCAGATTTTGAATGTCATGAGAACATCTTTTCCTTTTCACCTAAAATGGAGAATTGTTAGGGCGTCCTAAATGGGATTATATATCCAAAATTCTATGCAATTTTAACATATAAAATAATTCTCACTTACTGAGGATCCAAAATGATAACTCAAAAAGTGGGTCGCATAAGGTAGGAAATGGCCATATTAATTAACACACTTGACACTAATGTGACAAGATAGCGACTGCAAGGAATAAGACAGGTGGCTCAGTTTCTGTACTTTAACACGTTCCTATCCACTTGGCTAAGCAATGATGAATTTGGACAACTGTTCTGGAATGAGTGGCATGAATGCCCTTTGGAATGGGTTTTAATTGTTCAATCTTGGGAACTAATTTTTCCTTTAAGGAAGAAAGGATGGAGGAGAGAGAAAATTTAATGGCCTGCTAACAAGCTAACCTCTGTAATTGACACACTTGCCTCCTCATTGTCCAGGGCATCATTAACCATGGTAGTGAGCCTGGTTATTGGGAAGACGTGGTCTGAGACCTCGTAAACAATAAAAATAACAAATGGGTGCTTTAGGAACAACTTCCCTAACACCTGGCTGAGAAACAACTTCAAACCACAGGGCATAAATCACAGTGAGCTACTAGAGCTTGCACACTCTAACTTACAGGCCCATATCCTAAACTTCACAGAGCACACCCCACCGACTCTACCGCATGAGGCACCTACTATATATTTATAGCCTATATACAAAAATGTATATGACCTGACCAAAACTGGACCAATTTACAGACTCCCCCAGTAGTGAGCAGACAATCATTACAGGAATTTGTAGCCCAGGAGGGCAGACGACTTTCCTTCTGAGCTCGATGAATGTGAAGGGAAGAGGACCCACTAGCAATAGTAGAGTTTCAGCAATAAATGACTAGGTGACTAAAACTTTTAGTCACATGACTAAAACTAATCATGTTCTACACATTTTTTGAAATTTACAAATATAAATGACTAAATAAATGACCAATTTGGTCATCACGTAAAATCACAACTAAAATGACTAAATAAATGACCAATTTGGTCATTAGGTAAAATGACCAAATAAATGACTAAATAATTACTCACCCTAATAATAAAAATGACTAAATGAATGATTAATACTCCTTTACACATTAACATTTGATAATATCATATACTTATATTTTTAGAAGTTGCATTTCACGAATAATGTGTGTTCGCCAATAGACTTATTATGCGAACATTATTCTAACCATTATTTGCCAATATCTCTAAATGGTAACTATTCTTGTTAGATTAAGGTTACATTTTAAAATTCATTTAAGTGACTAGATAAATGACTAATTTGGTCATCTGGTAAAATCACAAGTAAATAATTAGTCATACAAATAAAAATGACTAAAAAATAAATATTAATTACTCCTCCATTCCTTTTTCTTTTGAATTTGATTGTAATCCATAGAGCTTAATTAAGTCATCTCGCTCATGGCTCCCTTACCTTATAAGCGAGCCATTCTACCATCTTGGTGGCTTAGTGTTCTAAAAATACCTATTGCACGGAACACATTGCGGACTCTCCATATAGTCTTAAGGCCTTCACATATTTTAAGAAAAAAATTAACATTTGCATTTTTTAACTTTTATTACTCATCGGTGGAGTTTTTCTCCTTTCATTAATGCATCACTATATTTGTCATATAATGGAAATGCTTAGGGAAAAAAATGTACAAGGAAATAGTGAGCAATGACAAATAAGTATTGTTATGATAGGCTCTGTCCAAGTATGAGATCAAATCCCTTAAAAAAGTGGTGGAACTAGAAGAAATAAATTAAAAACTGTTTCAAAAGCATCCTAGACTGAGGTCAAATCCAAAAGGGCTCCTTAAATAATATAAAATATTAAAAAACTCATCAGAAACTCTGTCATTTCTCCTCCATGATATTTTCAATCATATTTGATCCCTGATTAGTCCTAATTGACTCATAATTACATTGCTAAATTACTTGCATTATCAAAAATTTAATATTAACTAAAGTGTTTTATAAAAGCCTCACTTTTAGCTAATATTTTACATTAAAATCAAATCAATTAAAAAAAATACAATGTCAAAAACACATAGTTACAATGCTTAATTAACCTCTCCTTTTTTGGCATGTCTGGGATATTCTCTTTGTAGAATTTTCTATTGTATTTTGATGTACTCTCAAGTTTGGTTGACCTTATAACACTCAAAGCCAAACAACACTTAGTAGTTGCAAAGAAACGAGTGAAGTGATTTTCCCTTGAAATCTTTGTCATGGAAAAGATGTGTGCAAGGATCCTCAACATTAAGAAAAGAATAAACCACAACCATTAGACTGGGAACCAAGGTGTGGAGCAGCCCTATCCATAGTCAATCACAAGGACGTGAAATACCTAGCAGATCTATCTCCATCCACATACAAATCAATATTATCCAAATGGAACTTCATGTCTCTAACATAGGAAATGATTTAAGAGCCCTTCATCAAGGTGATGAAAGAAGGTGGATGGAGAACCATCAAGATCTCTATGTAAACAATAGTCTTCTCAAGCTCGACCTCCTAAAGAGAACAAAGGTAGAAAGCTTTTTCACTCAATAAAATATGGTGGTTTATCTCAAAAAGAAGCTAAAGGGAGCACACCCAAAGCTAGAAAAAGGTAATCCTCAAACAATAAGACCAATGATGTTGAATAAAGATGGGCCAAAAAAGAGTTTACTTGGAAAGAGTGGCAATATGTCTTGTGAAAGCCAAAATTCAAGGTTTCCAAAGAGTTCAATCATAACAACAATGAGTACTTGAAATTCTAGTTATGAAAAAATATATAATAGCATAAGAAGCAAAATATCACAATTACAAGTGCCAAACACTAAATACTTGAACATTGAATATCTATTAACAAATTACTAATCATTGTCAAAAATTAGAATACTAAATAAATGTGTCAAATCATAAAATGGAAGATTTCTATTAAATATCAAATATATCATAAAAATAATTACAATGAATAACATGGCATCAAATTATATTCCATAATGTTCTCCAATGATCCTGAGACTAGTATATAAAAGGAAAGTTTAAGACATCTTTAATTAAAAATTAAAATTATTTTTATTGTCTTAAATTAAAAATTAACACATAACAACATGATTTTTCAATGGGTGCTAAAGGATAAAGGAATGGAGGGAAATGAATTTTCAACATGTTTTTGTTAATTTTGACACGTCTTTGTTCATTTTTGGTCCCAACCCAATCTACGATACCAGTGTTCTTCAAGGCAGGTAAGGTGAAATTATGAAATGATTTGAATTTATCTTGTATAATTTCTATAACATAACGTGCAGGGTAAAAGCTGGTTGTGCGGATTTGTTTTTGTTGGATACCAAGAATGTGGAATTCCTTGTTTCATTCAAACTTGAAAGATTTCTTGTTTCAAAATTTGGAGAAGAAAATCTCTTCTTCCCTTATTCCTTTATCTATGTTGTTGAAGGTTATGGATGACTACTGCAATGAATTTCTCAAGGCTCAAACCATCCAAGGTAATCCTCTTTTGTCCCATTAGTTCTGGCCGAAAAGGGTAGTGATTGGTTTCTTAGGGTAGTACTATTATTGATTTCTTAGAGATCAAAATGTGGTATGATGCAAATTTAACAATAGTAAGGTTCTAATCTACAAATTACTTAACTATCAGATGCATTCACCAAGTATTTGCATTTTTCTGAGTAAAGCTAGGCACTGGTCTATTTAACAAGAAATTGATCAATCTTTTGCATGAGATATTTCTTTCTTGCATAATATGGGTTTTATAACAATTCCATTTAAATCGACAAAGCCCCTAAATTTATCAAGTAAAAATGCATTCATCTCTGGGATGCCAGGATTTGGGAATTTATCTATTAAGAATCTTAAAGGTTTCTATTATGAATATGTTAATTATAGATACATTTTTTCCTTCTATGATAAGGTTCCAATCTACATTCTAGTATAAATTGATGTTGAGGCATCCTAGTAATAGAAAATTGGGCATCCTCACAATGATAGGGTCCATTTTACTTGCAGATCTTTGCAAATTCAAATTTATTTCATTCTTCTGTGAACTTTAGGGAAACCCCACCTGGTTAGTAGAGCCATAACCATAGAAAAAGATATCCTCTCTTGTTTAAGGCTCAAATCTCATTGTTCATTGTAAAAATCACTATAATTGTGATGTTGGGCCATCCAGTGACAAATCTAGGGATCCAAAATTGAGATCTTAGAGTACCCAGGAAGTCCTCTATCCTTGTAATTGTTAGCAACATAATGAGGAAAAATATTATTAGTTTAACAACTACTTATGGAGGTCATCTTGGCATAAATAAAATACACATGATTAAAATACATCAAAGATAAAGTCTAATTATCCATTTATGAAATATTAAACATGTGAGAAACACATGAATGAAAGTACAAGATTCCCACCAACAAAAAAATATATTCAAAAAACTTGGATATATCTAATAAATCATGTCACGATCAAAGTCCAAACTGGTGGATTACATGTGCTTGCGTGCTAAGTCAGTCCCCTTGCCTTGTAATTATTACAAGCACAAATGAGGAAAAGTGACAGTAGTGTAATGAGTTCTCATGGAGGTCATCTTGAGATGGTTAATTAACATAGGCAAAATCTCACAAAAAAAAAGAATATAATTATCCATTTATTAAATGCTAAAGCATGTCCGAAACTCATGAATACAGTCCAAGCTTCCCATCAACGAAGAAATATACTAACGAGTCTAGCATATATCTAATAAATTATGTCATAATAAAAGAAGCAACTTAACATAAATAGAAGGAACGACATACGAACATGCGACCCTTATTATCATCAAATCATGAATCCTCAATGTTACCCACAAAACATCAAGGATGACAATACTATGCAAAGCATGCGAGAGCAATACTCTCAATCAGGAAACCAAATCACAGCTAGCACATTATAAATAAAAAAGTGATGTGGCCTTAAACATAACAAACACTTCATGCTAATATAGATCTCTCTATCTTCATATAGATACAAATCAATATAGAGCAAGTGTATTAAATTCCTCAAGGTGACCTTGAGATTTGCGCCTGAAAGCCTTCTCCTCTTATGTGCCTTATTGGTTAAAAACATTCGAGAGAGAGAGAGAGAGAGAGAGAGAGAGAGAGAGAGAGAGAGAGAGAGAGAGAGAGAGAGAGAGAGAGAGAGAGATCATTAAAATGAAATTATTGAATTTACCCATTGCAATCCCCATATGTGTTGCCTAGTGTTACAATAATAAAATAAAAAACTATTTGCTGCATTCATAAATTTAAGTCTTGCAAGAAAGGAGAAATTGTTGCTTTTTATCGTGTTTGAGAGAGTTGGGGAGTTGTATCATACCTGCAAACATATTTCACATAGCTAAATGACCTGTGATCTGTGATACATGCGACCACATTTCTTTGATACATTATATTAAATGATTAATGAGCCTTATCTATCCATATAGAGTTTGTATACGTGTCTACCAGTGCATTTCCAAGCATAATGTTTCCTAGCATAATGTTTGGAAAACAATCCCTTCCATTATGCTTTACTAGAGGTCCATACCCTATTTCAAAGCTCCCATTTTAGCACAAGCAGAGAGAATGTTTGGGTTGGTTGTAGAATTAGGATTTACATCTACCAAATGAATTTGCCTAAATTTTTCTACAACCTTTACAACTAATCCATTTTGTGCATATCCTACAATAATTACAGTCCATGCGACCAAAATTATTTGAGGCATTCTCTCAAACAATTCCTATGCATTGCCTATGCTTTTGCATTTTTCCATTCATGCTACTATCTTTTTGATCTCCACATTCATTTTTTCTTACTATGACAATGAAGGTCCAAAATTCTGCAGTGACTGTATAACATTGCTTTTGGCTGTCAAGCTACCATCTTCCCATATTTTGAACATTCATGTTTTCTATCCCTAATGATCTTCCATCTCCACATTTAATAATCAATATTTTCTTCCACTTTATCTCACTACTTTTTGGTCTTTGAATGAAAGGTCTGAGACTGTTTTCTGTGGCATGTTTTTTCTTAACTTAGGATTACATTAGCAAGTGGATGTCCTATAATCCAGTGTATCTCTAGAAGTTAGATCTCAAGTAACCAAAGATATTTCCAAACAATGAAGGGGTTGAACAACTTGTAGGAGTTTTGATTGTTCCTTTTCATGAACTAAGTGGGAGAACATCATACCATTCACCTATTTTTGACAGCTACAATAACATCCCATCCTTTTAGTCAGGTTACTTCTAAGTTCTACCTACCAATTTTTAACTTCATATGGCATCACACAAACAAGTAGAAGTGATTATTTAAGCATTTTTCCTACAAGGAATCATCTTGAACTCAACACATCAACAATATTCCTCTTTGGAAAAACTTTGCAAAACTCGACAATTTAAAAAAATACTAAAATTTCTTCAAAAAACACAAAGTTTATGAAAAAAATAGTCTAAAAATTCAAATGAGTCTATAAAACGTTGGGAAAGTGTTTGGATAGAAAAAGGCATGGATTTCAGAATTCATTTTGATTTGTTGAGTTTGAGTATGCAAACTATGCTTTAGATAATAGACAAAATGTTCAAGGATTTATTGATCCTCTCCTCTCACTACACAAACTAGGTTTATTGATTAAATTAGATATTTTCAAAGCATTAGACAAATGCATTTGTATTGTCATAGAAGTTAGTCTCTAGAGATTGGGATTTGGTTATCATATTAATAATATCAAATACATTTTATCTTGCATTTAAACTCTTAGGTACTGTATATTATGTTTTTCTTTGCATTTTTCTTGTATCTAGACTGCATATTTGTGCAGGGTGATTTTAACACTTGGACTTGTTGAGTACTTGGTTACCAATCATGTAAAACTTGGTGCAAGAGAGTCACAAATTAAAACACTAAAAACTTGATGGTAAAAAACTCCATCCAGTACTTGGCAACTTGTCAAGTACTTTGTGAATAGTTCATATATTGTTTGAAGGAATGTTCTTTTCTTTGATCTCTTCTTGAAACTCTTTTCCCTAATTAAATCTATTATTCAATCATTAAAGTTGCTATAAACACTAACCTCACTACTTTTTACTATCAACTATTACTATATAGTTCATTATATAGCTTCATATTTCTTAATTCCTACGATAATTAATTCAAATCTCATAAAAATAGGTCTAGTACTGAATTTTCAATAATCTTCCATTATAATTGATAGATCTTTTAACTATTATTATCCTTTTATCTATTATTGCAATTTCATATTCTAGTAGGCTATATTTTCCAAAGTAGAAGCTACAAGTTCATTGATTTCTAGACTTCAAACACAACTTATACATCTCATGGTGCACACGTAGTACTATCCCAACTCATGTTGACAAATCTAGCTAACAATTTAATGTACCCTATAATTTATTAATGGTTTCTAAGCATAAGAATTACCTGATCTTTGAGTTGCAGAGATAATCTATTTGGCCTAAATTATTAGTGAACCTAAGGATTCATACAACGAGGGTAATTCACTCCTTCTCCAGCCATAAGCTCTAATTAATAAAGAGGCAAATGGTTTTGAAACAGGATTAGGATATTAACAATGTATACCCCATGTCGACAATGTATATTTTGACATGTTCTCGCAGTCTAGGATCAAGGATCAATGTGCATTGTATAGAGATTCTACAATATGTTGTGATGTAGGTCAAGGATCAATGCCCGTTGTACAGAGATTCTAAAATTTGTTGTGATGTAGGTCAAGGATCAATATCCATTGTATGATGTACGGTTCATCCTATTAAAATATTAATCCTATATGCTTGCAACTATTCTTTGGTATTGCAGATGACTCACATGTTGATCTTCACGCACAAGATTCCATAATTTTTGTATCATGTGTAGCTTTTGGACTTTTGGAATGGGAAAGGGTGAATCTAGCAAATTGGGAGAAACTTGAAAAGAAGGTAAGTGCAGATCACAAGAGAGATTTATTGTGTAGAGACCAAGATATAAAGATTTGGTGTGTTTGTAATTAGAGTGTGACAGCAGACGTGTGTGTTGTATTTGTTTCAAATAATTGATATTATTGAGTAATTCTAACAATTAATGAAAACATAATCCATTTTGAAACTCACATCCTTTTTCCACATTACAATTGTGCAGTTTGATCCATTGAGTGCTCGACAGTAGTTGATTAAAACCTCAAATGCCCCAGATTTATAGATAGCATTCAAAGTCTCACATTCACTCCAAATGATCCAAGGTCATCCTCTGCTCTAAAGCTTGATGTGAATTTTAAAACCATAACAAGTACATTTTTTTTCCAGTTTCTTTCTCTTAGCTTGATGCATTCTTCTATTTTATATTGTTTTAGTTAGCGATGATTGTCTAAATTCCAAATATTTTTTTCTGCACACTTCTCATATCTTGATATTTGTCTCTATATTTTTTCATCTTGATATTTAAGTGGGTACTTGGGTTCATTGTGCTGTCTCTGTTGAAAGCATTCCAGGGATGCCCCTATGTCCCATTCATCAACATTTGTTTTTGAAAATAGAAAAAGAAAACCTTTGGGAAAATGGAGACAATGGGTCATTTTAGAATAGTTATTTTTCATGATCATTATTAATACAACAAATCAGATATCTGCATTTACCAATTTCATATCTATATTTCAGAATTTTACTCATTTTTGAGTTCGTTCTTCAACATTGAATGTTGAATGTTCATTGTTCAATGATTCAATGCAATACATGTTAGTGTTATTTAAATTTCATCTCCCTAGAATATTCAACACTTATATTTAAATGGTGAATGCAAATCTAAGCCTTTTGAATCGACATTCTTGCATCTAGCAAGATAAGCTGACAATGACTTTGTCCTAATTATGCCTGAGATTCATTATAAATATAAACTTGGAAAATGAAGAAAATGCCACATAATTTACAAGAGAGGGGAACTGGGCAAAATTTAACAAATAATGTCATCTCTGGAAAGAACTTATTACCTGAACAGTCTCGTTTAAACTCTCAACTGCACTAAAAAAATATATATTGTGTAGAAATTTACATGAATTGTTGTCTGGACTCTCTATTACATGTGTCCACACATTTCTATCACTACACATGCCATTTGAGGATCTATTTTCACTGTAAAATCATATCCTTTTAAGAGAGACATCAAATCAGTATTCGGAACTAATACAAAAAAATTTCCATCATGCCTCATAATTGGCACTTTACTCTACATGCAACTTTACGTGCAACTTTTACAATACTCTTTTAACACTAAACATTTTAAGGCATAAAAAATATGGATGTCTAAAATTTTAATAGGTACTATTTTCTAATCTATCTTTTTTGGTCATCAAAAATTTGTTTTCTAAAATCTTCTACCATTAAGGGTATTCCTTCCCTCAAAGAAACTTTTGGTTCCCACTTCAAGAGATCCTTTGCTTTTGTAATGTCTGGCTTTCTTTTGTGTGGGTCATCAGTTGTGTTTTCTTTAAACTCAATCTATGCACTAGGATTTATTGTTTCTTTTACAACCTGCCAAAGGTAAAACATCAGTCAGATTAAAGAAAAAATTAAATCTAAGAATCATTATTGTCATATGTGAAACCAAACCTAAGTTACATTGCACAAACCTCAGCAAGCTCCAACATAGTGAATTCTCTAGTATTGCCAAGATTGAATGGTCCAACATGGTTGCTCTCCATTAGTCATATCAAACCTTCAACATGCACATCAAATAATATGTTATGAAGAAAGTTATGTGTGAAAATGGTAAACTCCAGACTCTAGTTATAATATCATTTTTACCAACATACCATATGGAACAAAATATGAATACCATTCATTAAAACATCTATCTGTATAGTCCAAAATCAAACTACAAGAAAAATAACACTTTTAAATGTTTCATGTGCTTATATACAAAGGAAATAGACAAGTATATAGTTTATCATACAATGGCCATCTAATTGTGATATAACTATGCCTGCCTGGATATGGAAAAATAAATCAGTCATTACAAACATACAATTTAACCTACAATTTAACCGAAAAAAGTATAACCTTCAAGTACAATGGTGAGCTGGCATTTATCCCAAACAAATGACCTCAGTTTTATTGTCTCTATTATCCAGTTTGGATTTATGATTTGGATCTCAATGGACTAAAAGATATTGATAAATATGTCAAAACATCACTCAGATCCACAAAAGAAAATGAAAATTTGTTTCTATAGAACAAATTTGACAATGAATGATCTGAAATAATTGGGCTCCTAATGTAAAAGAAGTGTTGAAGTTGGAAATAGACAAGTTGATTGCTATAAAATATTTATTAAGTTGAGATATAATTCATCCTAAAAATGGGTACAAATTATCAAATTCAAATTCAATTTACTAAAAATAGGCATAACTGATTCCATGACATGAGAGTTCAAAATGTAGATGTTTTGTCTTAGTGAATTCATTGAAAAGATTCACATTACCCCATTATAGAAAGAAGGCAACTTTCACTCTTCAAATGTCATTATTGAAAATCTCTACAATGTCCTATAAAGGGGGATCTTATTAAATCAGCCAACATCAACAAAGAGTCTAAGAAAAACTTAGTCAAAATCTTAATTTCGATCATTAAAGCAGAGCTACCACAACTTCAACACACAACAGATTACAAATAGTGTTTATGTAATGTTCGATTTGAGTAGGATTGTCTATTACAATGAGACCCCTAATGAGGATAAGTATCAAAAAATAAGTTGACAATCCCAGGTAAAGAAGAAGCATCTAAAATGCCAATTAGTAACATTTGGACAAATGAGCCCAAAAATGCTGACAAGGTCAAAGATGAGTAAACAAAAGACATGGCAACTAAGTTTCCCAAGTTCATTAAAATACCAAAATTTCAAGTTGTAATTTACTTTTACAAGTTAGCAGGGAATTTAGTGGTAATTTGTAAGTGTCATGAAACTTTATCAAAACTAACATATATATGTGGCTATGCAAACGTTTAGCGGATGGAACTTACGTAGTAATTGTTTGTGAGGAGCTGACTTCCCAACCAGATGAAATCAAATGCTGAATTCTGCATCATATTTGGTTCTCTGGTTATGTGTTATTACTCTTTATATGATATGCATTTACTTTCCACTACTATTAAATCTATTACGAAAAATCTGAATGCTTTAAATTGTCCAAGTTGATTCTATCTCTGATTTGTATGGAAATTTAAACTCTCCAAATATTATTTAAATAAACATACAATATTTCTTACTATTCTCATTTCATTCTACATTATTCAGGTAACCTTGATCAAATGCGTGAAGTTGTAAATATTCTGAGTGCCTTCATAAATACTGAATATCTAGGAATTTTCCCCTTAGAATATAAGATGGATCTTGTCCCAGTTGTTGTGGCAAACCAGATTTTTTCCCTGTGACAGTTCTATTTGACACTTTGAACACACAAATTGCTATTTCCTTACATAACAAAAGAAAAGAGATTTTTTCTAGTGAATACCAAATATAGAATGTGGCAATGGGAAAGCATACCATAGAAGGAGATATTTAACGATGAAGAAAATCAATCCAGTCCCCAATCAATAGGATCAAGCATGTGTAGTCAAAAGTATAACTAAAGGATCTAGTAAATTGGCTAAGAGAAAATGTTCAGCAGCTATTGACTTAATCTAAGAAAGGCATAATTTCCTCATTCTTAGGTCACACTGGTTTCACCTTCAACATGTAACTTCTCTACATGGTGATAGTGCCAAACCACATGGCACAAAACTTGAGTGACATTATGTCAGCAAATTGACACTACGAAAGTCACTGTCTCACTCGGGGCTCTACTCAATTAGAATCCCTCAAGGGCATTTCTAACTAGAGTTAATTTTTGGATGTCCTATTTCTGAATGTACTTAATTTATCTTATGAATGCTATGTCAAATCAAGTCAAATGTTGAGTGTGACATGAATATTCCTCACTTTGTCGTGGGTATAATATTTGAAATTTTTGGAGACACTAAAGGTACGAGCATTGGGTGGATTAAATTTTATGTCCATGAGTTTGATATTGTTGTTACGTAGAAAATTGTAGAATAAGTCTATTGAAATAAAAGAAGAAATAACAACCTTAGGTTGGAAAAAACTTAGCTTCTGCAAGTTAATGACTAGTTCATTAAAATAGATCCAAGTTGCTTCAATTTTTTAATTTTTAATTCTTACTGCTCAACAGGTAACAAGTGAACTTTTGATTGTTTAAATACCTTTTTCTTTCCTTCCAAAGAGTCTAATTAACTAGCGTAGGTGACTCTTATTTCTACTTCTAGCAATATTAGGATAAATGCTCATGTTAAGAACATCTATTGCAGCTACAGAAGGTAACTAAGGTGAATCATATCCTTGGTATAATATGATCAAAGATGGTGCAGAAGCCCCTGACAAGGAAAAAGACCAAGAAGGTGGTAAGAAGGCCACCATGATTTCTCTTAGGAAGGTTTGATTGGTCAATGACCAAGGAGGATCAATAAGTCCTAATAATGTGAAACCTAGTGGCCTAGGATGGGTTATAAATCTTATGGCTCACTATAGTTGAATCTAGGAAACTAGATGGGTAGAAACATAATAGGGAAGGTGGGATTAATGTTTTTAACATAAAAATATGTTAGATCCACCTTGGGTAGACTCTAGGAGTAAATTTGTTAAGTTTTGCACATAGTTGCAAAATGTTGTCAACAATATTATTGCAAAAAGTTGATCAAAGACAATTTTTATTTGAAAAGTTGTTTGACAACGGCTATAACCACCCCAAGTAGTTGGAAATGGTGGAAAATCATATAAAGTGATGTAAATTAACCTTTCAAATGTGGTTGTACAAATTTTTGATAGAGCTTTGCAAAATTGAATTGAAGAAACTATCTTTTTTCTAATTTTTGACTAGTGTTTACCTTCACCCGAGCCCGTGTTGATTGAAATGCTAATTCTGACTCCATAGGAAGTTGGATTAATGTCATATCTTCCTTTATCAACAGTTCTGAGCTTATTTGGTTGAGAATTGAGGGATAAATCAAGTGACAGTCATCTGGAGGTGAATTTCTCAACAAAAACAAGGTCTGTCAACTTCTTTCCCTCGTATCTCTCGATTTAACTATGGGAAAATTGTGAAACCAGTTTTAAAAGAGAGGCATGAGAGTCAGATTTCATTTTCAAGTGGTTTTATAATGAATGGTTTAGTTTTTAGGAAGTTATGATTGAAACCCTAGCTGGGCATCCTTATGTGACCGGTAGAGAAGTGTAGCCAAAATGGTGCAGACCCCATAAATTTTTATGGGAATCGAATTAGCATCTAGAATTGAAGATTTAGAATCCATGTACTTGCCCCTAAATTCCTTAATGGTTTTTTTGGAATCAGACCAATTCTAGGATGCACTTCCTTCTTTAAGCCACTCATTTAGGTCTCTTAGCCCTTGAAGAACATTTTTGAGAAGCAGGAGTTTCGAAGTGATCCAGAAACCATCCCTTTGAAAAAAGTGTTGCCTCAAGGTTAGGATCAAAACCAAGTGACTGCCTCTATATATTCTTTGGGGAATTTTTCCAAAAAGAGAGACCAAATTTTACTAGTCGACAACACTGTCAAGTAGGACAGTTTGCAGTTCTGAAATGAATAGGGCCAAGTTTATGTTCTGGTTGGGTTGTAAGATGAAAAAATGTTGTAATTGACATGTTGGAGAAGTACAAATGCCTAGGTAAGAGACTGGTGTGGTTTTGTGTGAGGAAGGTGCACTCGGTACACATGGGTGCATCACCATTAGAGAGCATGAAACAATGAACAACTCAGTGAGGAGTTATGGGGATACCATGTTGATGAGTTGGTGAGTATATTTTGAGAAATTGAAGGTGTAGAACTTTGGTGGGGGTACTCCAAGCAATAGGAGTCAGAGGACTTGATCTTCAAAAAAAAGTCTAGGAAAGTAAACCAAAATTATTAGGATACCAGAGCTCTGTATCAAAGAGTCTTTTCAATTTGCTTCAAAACTTGTCAGTCCTGAAATTGTAAGAGAAAATGTATGGGGCTTGTGATGCAGTTAAGGGGCTTGCTCTACCAAATAATGGAATTGAAAAATAATTCTATGCTAATGTTGTTCAGGGCTTGTTCTTATACAACCATTCTTTAGCTTCCATTCCTGCCAAAATTTCTTACTAGTGATATTATTATAGTAGATCCTTTTGCAGTCTTTCAATTTTCTGACATCTATCTATTTATAATCTCTGTTAAGGATCTGATCCCATAGAAAGTTTAAAACAATCCTTTTCATATAAATCATTGGACCTGATTGTCTCCTTCATCAAATGAAGCTCTCTAGTCTATTGTGCTCAATCCTATCCCATTTAATGAGTTATTGATATTATTTTGGATTTCACTGCATATGGGAAAGTTGGTGGCTTGAAGTTACATGAAAATTAAGTATTTTGATGAATTCAATGTTCATTTGGACTTCAAAAAACAATAATTAGATCTAATAAGGAAATCTATACAATTTGTGATTATAGATTAGGGAACACATTTCTACATTTTAACTTGGTTAATTGCTGATAGAAACATGTTAAGGCATTCATTTAATTATTTTAATTCATAGACCTTTGTATAGAGTCTAGACAGTAAGTTATTCCTTGAACTGAACCATGCTTTTTAATTGCAGATTATTTATTGAAATATTAGATATCCACATCCATTGGGTCAGAAACCCATTAAATTTTTCCAAGAGATTTATTTCTTTTGGTTATTTTTGTGTCTATCAATTGTCATGATTTGTGGTAGCTTTAACCTTATATTTTGTGAACTTCATTTTCTCAACGATATTTGTACAAGTGCTAGTGTTATGCGATCATCCAACACTTTTGGACAAAGAAAAAACACATGGCATATTTAGGTAGGCCAATCTACACATGCCACTACTTTATGAATTTCAAAGCTCCCTAATAATATTTTGTAGGTTCTATTGTAATTTTCTTTGTTCGTAAATGTTTTCATTCTTGTTATAGTTCTGATTCTATTAGTAGCGCTTGGAAAATCCTTGATGGAATTCTGGGAAGAGCTATTGGATCCTATAGTCATAACTAGGTAAATATATAGTGAAACTTACTTTTCTATCTATGTTGATTCTGCATATCCATGGTTGTTAAGCTGGTTGAGAAATCTATATAAAAAGGTAATATCTGTAAATCAAATTTAGCATAGAATGAAGATGTCAACCTGGTCTACTATGATTTTTTTTGTTATAAGATTGATTAGATCCATCATTGTAATAGGATATAATTTGTTTATCCCTGTAAATATGTGGTTCAAAATTCCATAGCTTGGAGATGTTGGCAGTGCCTCCTTAGTCAATAATCTGTACCTCTCTTTGTAATACTAGCAATTGTACCCTCATTTGCAAAGGATACACCAATAAGGAGTATTAAAGTTTCAAGTTACATATTTTTATGAAATGTTCACTGTCTTCAAGATAGATTCTACAACATCACATGATAATCTGGAACTAAGTTCTCCATGGCCAGAAAAATTGGTACTCTATCAGACTATATTCATAATTCAACATAAATTTATGGAATGGTATGGTAGGATATTAGGAAAAACCCTATCTATTCTCTTTTGATTTACATACTAATTATTCCAAACCTCTTAGGTATGGTAGGATATTAGCCTTTAACACATATGCTTGGAGAGATTTTTGAGGGATACTAGAGCACCCAAGTTGATCACCTCTTTATAGTGCATCAATTATAACAACTCTTAATGACCTTTGGATACTTCTACTTCAATGCATAGATGCAAATATACTTGTGAGATGATGTTTCTTGTAACTTATCACTTCTACTGAAGTGCCTCGACAGGTTTTCCCTCAATAATAAGTTTATAATTACAAGGATAAATGCATAGTACGAGCATCTTTAATACAACTAGGGTTGCATTGATGTTGGATATTAGTGTGATGCTATAGAGGGGGATGCATTTCTTCCTAATAGTATCTCCCATCTCGATTCTTTTGGAATTAGACACTACCTAATGAGCACTATTAAATCTTATCTTGATCCTTTCACAGTGATTGATGGTGGCATTGATGATTCAATTTTTAGTCCCAAATAGAGATCTTGATGGGAATCGTTTCCTATCTCTCTAGTAGTTTTCAACTTATGCTCTTTGGGGACCTTTTCATCTCTACCTAGTTGTCTACATTGGTTTCTTGACCAAATGTTTTAGTAAATCATAGCAGTATTGTAATTTTTTATTTTGTTCCTTCTCCTTTGTGGGCTTCTCTAGGATATTATCTTTGTAGAATTTTCTGTTGTATATTGATGTACTCTCAAGCTTGGTTTACCTACTTTTTTTTACCTATGGAAATCAATAAAATATCTTTCTTTGTCTCCATGGTGCTCGAACAACCAACAAAATCTACGCAAATAAAAAGTAAAAACTTGTCTAGAGAATACTTTTAATAAATGGAATGAAGTTGGATTGTAAATGGAAAGTGTGACACAAGTAGGGAGAGATACATGTACATAGGCTCAAACTATGACAGGAGGAAAAGGTTGATCAAATTAATACTTTCATCCCAATCCACTGCCCATTGCAAACTATGATTAATTTACACACTAAGATCTTGGGGGAGATGAATAGTTGGGAATATATATTTGTTTCCCATGAGTTGAAACTTATTCCAATTCATGTCTCAAGGCCTATTTGTCATGATCATCACCAATTAAATATATTTTAAATGTTAAGAAAATAATATATGTAATTCAAATTTGTATTACAATATTATATGGACAACATAGAATATAGCTTCTTAGTATGTTGATTTACATATAGTTTTATGTCAGTGTAACTCTTGAACCCATTTTTGGTGCAAGTGCTAGTTATTTATGTAGCAATAATATGTCTATGTTGCATTTGAAGTGATGAAAATCTCAATGTCGTATCCATCCATATCTATGGTTCTTGAAAAATGGCCATATCTATATCTAATACTGCATCTATATTTGTATCCTTATCTATGTCCATGCAACTTTGAAGAAAAAATAAAGATTGATATACCAAACAGATTAATGAAAACACAAAATTGGGAGCTTTGATTCTTACCAATGTATAATTATATAGTTATACTTATGCGTAGACTTAAAAACTTCATATTTTCATATTTATTTCCTATAATCATCGATATGCTCCATTGCTTCCTTTTGTACCCTTTTCAGACATGAGCCACTTGATAGTTTTATATTAAATTCCTATAATTATTGATATCCTTCATTGCTTCATTTTGTGACATTTTCATACATGAGCCCATGCTTAGGAAATGACATCATGATGTTCACTACAATCTCTAGCTGTTAATTTATGTAATTTTGATAGATTAGATCAGGGTTTTCAATATCAGAACTAATGGGGGCCAATAACACATTTGATTTTGCCTTCTACTTAATCATTTCTCTTTCTGAATTAATATTATATTATATTTATCTTTTTATCAATATCACTCATCAGGGACAATAATTTGTGGGTGCTAGATGCACAATTGGCACAATCTGTCCATAATAACACAATAGCCTACTATGTTGGTTGTTTATTCAGTTTTAACATTATTAGTCTTTTGTCTGACTAACGCTTGTAAATGTGCAACAATGCATATGGTTGTAGAGTTAAATATTATGGAGATATACATCTATGTTCCAAAAGGTTCTTTCCTTCATTATTCTGTTAATAAACATGTTATTTTATTTTTAAATTTATGTGTATGCTCTCCATTTGGTGGTTTTTCTAAATTTCACTGATTATCAACATTGGATTATGTTGTCAGCTATTTTTGACATGTTGATGGATGCAACTTCAGTTTTGGGAGGCCAAAACATACCCAATATTCTGTCAAATAACTTTATCCAAGTAAAGGCTTCTCTTTCCCATCAGGTTTGAGGTTACAAGAAATGCTTAGACAGATATCCAAATGCTTTCATAAAGGCCATTTCTTACAGTTCTGTAAATCATATTAATTTATATAATTCATTTTTCCAATACATAGTCATAGGGTATCATAATGTCAGGCCTCATTTTCTTTGTTTATTCCACTTACCTTGCATTTTATAAATTTTCTCAATGAGTAGCATATTTGGAACTTACTTTCCTGATATAGAGTATTGGAAAAAGGTTGATATGAATTGAAGCTAGCTGCAAGTAATGTTGGCAATGATGCATCTTAGGATTGGTGACCTTTAGAAGCTTCATTATATTGTATTCGAGCCATATCAAGAGCAGTTTCTATGTCAGAGGAAGATATAATGCCACAGGATAGCAACAAAAATTAATACTTTTTTGAAAAAATATATATTTTTCAAATGATTAAAATAAATTAAATTCCAATAAATTTTGTTTTTATATCTCAAATACTTGGGCTCTTATATTCTGAAACAGTCAAAATGAAAGGGGTATAAAGTGAATTGTCCTTGGTTCTTATGATTAAATTGTCTTTTGATGGCATTTAAAAAATATAATTTAATAATAAAATGTTTGCAATTGGTTATAGATATCACAGTAAAGCTGAAGGTAGTGAAAATCATAGGAGCTTTAAATTTAATCTACCAGAAAACTGACAGTTGATGTAGGAAATGCAAGCCGTTGTGAATGTCACATGGACCTAGAATTTTCTATTAACTTGAGAAATTAACATGGGTTTCATAATTATATGCCAGATGATATTTTGTAGTTAATGGTAATTATCATAGATTGTGGAAATCTCCTATTTCATTCTTTGATATTTTGTAGGTTATGAAATTGCTACCAAAATTACGTTTTCAGTCTCAACTTCTTCGCACGGGTAGACTTTGAAGGGTTATTAATGTGGTGAAAATTAGTGCGATCTATGTGCATATTTATATAATTGAGGGTACTTATTATTGTTCAACAATATTTTTTTTAATTACAGGTTTATTATTCAGGAGATAATGTTAAGATTGACTAGTAATGAATCTCTTGCCCACTTTCTTTGTTTGGATTTTGATCTTGCTCATGCATTTACATGATTATACAATTGGATGCAGAATGTTTGACCATTGCGGGATATTCAAAATGGCTAGGAAGTGCACCTAGTGCACCATCATTTCTTCCTTCCATTATAGAGGTTCTGATTAGATGCATGACTACAACGTCGGATGTTTCAACTATAGCTTCATTGGCATTGCAAAATGTTTGAAATGGTACCCCACTAAAACTCTCTTTCAAGAATCTTAAATTTCCTAGTCAATGTGTTAAAAAGTATCAGGTATTTTGTGCCAGTTAGAAAATGTGAATAAAGCCCCTAATGTACAAGCCAGCTTTCCTGTTTTATTATTGGGGCCTATATCCATGCACCTAGTGTTTCATGGTCCGAGGCTTTGAACTATACTTCTTCTGAGGTGCCATGAACAATTCCATCATTTCTATTGTAAAAGAAGCTAGCATCGTAATACTTTGCATAACACTCTTGTTGCATTGCTACGATTTTAAAACATCATTCTTTGCAATTATAACTAATACTAACATTCAACTACCTATTTTGTGAAAGTTACAGAGCACATAAAACCATTTACCCATTTGCGAGAATATTTTTCTTCACTGCATGCTATTTCTTAAGGTAATATCAACTTCGACACACACAATAATAAATCTTGAATGTGTTCTATAATATTGAATGTTTCTTCATTTTTTTCATCTTGTTGTCATGGTTAGGGAGGCCAATTTCCTTCCACTTGCTACAGCAGCCGCTAACCTATGATCTAAGAATAAAATGAATCGACCACTCCAATATTTGCTCACATCCAATTTGGACACAATATGATAGAACCAATCCCATATCTGCTAATATCCCTGCGACCTGGGTAGATTATGGTGCAACCAACATAGTATGTGTGCTACAGACAGTATATAAGATTTCAATTATCTCCTTCAATAGCTCTGTATCACCCTATTATATGAATGAGATAATGAATGAAGTAGTTAGTTTGACTGTTAAGCTGCACTAATTATTATTTCAATTATTATTAATTTGTCATCAAAATTAGAGATTGTTCACACAAGTTAAACAATTATTAAGCATTTTCATCTGACAAAGGGGACATGAAAACTACATATATTCTGCATTCTAGCTATATGACCCTCCTATAGCTCACTAATTAGTTTGCATGCTTTTTTTTTCTTGATTAACTTCTTTTGTATTTCTGTGCTCTTGTGACTGACTAGGAACCTACATTCCTTTTGAGTTGGAGTGATTATTGTATTTAGAGTGTAGAAAACACTGAGACTTAGTTATAGCATTCGATGCTTCAGCTTCCTTTCACAAAATATGAAATATGACAAATTGACATCAATAGGATTTAGATCATTTTAGTATTTTAGACATTCTAGACTTTAGTCCCTACCAAGGAGTCAACTGATGGGACAATTCACTACTTGGAAACATAAGATGTTAATGTAGTCTTTATTCTCTTCTTCTCTAGTAGTGCACTTAAGAATGTTATATAAGTCTTATTTCCACTTACAAAATGTACTCTATCATATTAAATTTTTCAATTTTGGTAAAATTACAGGTTTTTGAAAACTGAAGCTCACATCATTAATGAATTTTGCATGCTTTTGGCACTAGAAACTCATCACAGTCAACATATATCTCAAACACTTATCTACCACATTGTCATGTACATTAGAACATATCATTAAAAACATGCTATCAATTTTTTACTTCGACTGAATTTAGCTTATACTACAAAAAAAAAACCTATGATAAATTTTGCACTAATGGAAAATACGTTATGATTTTGTACTTATACCTTTTTTATACTATATAAAAAATAGTTATGTTATCAATTTAGTGCTTATGCCTCCTCCTCAGCAAGGGTGCATATTTTTTGAATAAGTTCCTGCCATGTCATACTAAATATTTTTACCCTTGTCTTCTCATCTGTCTATGATCTTGTCTTTTCATATGTCTATGATCACCTTGTACATGTCTGAGGCTTTACGATTATTGTTTCAAATGAAAGTATTTCTATATATTTTTATTTGATAAATATGCAAACTACATTCTTATTTGATCAACAAACAAATCACATTCATATTTAATAAATTTTTCAAACAAAATGATTCTCTGATGGCATTGTATGGTGGTCATTTTTTATGACTTCCATTTCTAACATTGCATTTTTGGAATTAAAATTTCTGAACACGTGAACTTAAAAAATAAAAAAATATGACACTATACAATATGTCTATGAGTGGAGATCAAGTCTTTTGATTTTAATCAGGCCTTAATATGATTATGGAAATTGCATACAACTAACAGTCTCAAATAAAAGCAACAAATCAAGAAGGTTGTTGTATGACTATGGATCAAAGGCTAGAAGAGTACACATTATTTGTTTGATCAATAGTAAATACAATGGTTAATAGTAAACACCAGATACAAATTCTATACATTTCCCAGAGTGTGTTGTATGTCTTTTCTTACTATTTTTCTTTGCTCAATCACAATATTTTAACCCTCCATTTTTTACAAATGACAGGGACTCAAGCTCTATCAGAGCTCTTGTTCTTTGAAGGGTACTAGCTCAATGGAAGAGCACCTACTTTACAAGTAGGAGGATGGTGTTTTGATTCCATCGTGTCCCAATATGACTAAATAAATGACTAAATAAATGACTAAATATATGACTTAATATATGACTAAATAAATGACTAAATAGATGTCTAAATAAATGACTAAATAAATGACTAATTCAATGACCAAATCAATGACCAAATCAATGACCAAATAAATGACCAAATATCTTGCACCCTATTGAGTTTCATAAGTCACTAATTTGGGAATGTGTTACATGTATATCAGAGAGACTATGTTTCAAAACCCAAGCCATTTCAAGATAGTTTGATAAGCTTTTAGCTTCCCCAAAGTAGGTCCTGCAGAACTGTCATGTTTCTCTGTTATGCCCACATTTCCAAATAGCCTACTTTGGGGTCTTCCAAAATGTGTCTAGTTGAATGCATTGCATAATTGAATGTTCCCCCATTTTTCAAACATGATAGAGTACTTAGCTGAAGAGTCTCAGATTCTTGCTAATCTACTTATCGACTTTGTCACAGCCTTTCCTTTTCCAATTTATTAAGGTTTTACTGATTGTGCAAAATTCATAATTAAATGACATACTTTGTGGTCTCCCTATTTGCACCGGGTTTAGGATTAGGCATAATTGAAAGTTGTTTTTAATTATAGACTTGGAAGTGAACTCCTTTGAAGATTTTTAGACTTTGATCAATCCAGTTGATCACTTTTCTATGAAGATTTCAAATCAGATTTCTGCATTTTTCACCAAATTTGAGTTGAGAAAGTTGTAAAGTGCTGTCTTTGTGGATTTGTACCTTTTGATCAGTGCATTTTCTGAATAATTTAATTGAGGTTTTTCATTCTACATATGACATTGAATCTATATTGAGAGGTTGAGATTCTGAAGGTTTATTTTGATGACTTAATGAAATCAAAATCAAAGGTGTTTTATGCCATTTTCAAGGCAAAACAAAATTCATGTTTACAGAATGGTTATTTTCAGAGAGTGATGACTTTTTGCCTGAATTATGTTTTCAAGAACCGATCAGGGCATCATTCTTATTGCATATGAATTTAGTAATAGAATTGATGGTGAAACTTCAGAGCTTGATTTAGTAATTTTGCAGTGGCCTATCCAGATGAAATATATGTTGTTTCAGCAGGTTGCATGATTATAGTAGAGAACTAGATCCTTTTCTTGATTTGGAATGTTTTGAACGCATAAGGAATTTCCATCAGGCAAGGCATAAGGAAGATGTAATGGGAAAAGGAGAAGTTTTAAATGATGCAAAACAACAAATTTTCCCAGCGAGTCCACGTTGCTTCAAGGACAAGAAATTAGATCCATTTGTTATACACAATCATGAAGCTTTCATCATCCTCTTATGGAACTTTCTTAAAGAGTTTATTTGATTATAGACAATAGGATTTTAATCTCATTGGGCAATAGATGAACCAATTTACAAGCTCAATTCATTGCATTATAAGGCGACCATACATTGAAGCATGTTCATGTTGTTATGGTTCTTATTTTCTTTACATTCCATCTTGATAGAATGTTAAAATTAAGAGATAGAGTTTGTTTGAGATATGAAAGATATCTTTCAAGATAGTCTCTTCTTTTATAGAGGGGATTGACGCATGCTCAATTTTTTACTTGGTCTTCAAATTAGAAGATACCAAGAAAGGTGATTAGTAGAAAAGGCTTTAGACCAAAAAATATTACCACAACCATAGCAAGAAATGAGAAAGCCTTGGACAAGTTGGTTCTTGATTCCTTAGTGGATTTTAATAAATACAAAAATAAAATTTGTGCCAAGAATCATGAATGGGAAGCATGGATAAGGCCGATTCACTCTCATCCAATCCATCTCCCCACCCTGTGAAGATCCACTCTCTGATCATGTGGGAAACCGAATCTTCAAAATCCTACTCCAACTTGTGATGCGACATTAAAAGAGGTAGCAATGTCAGTAGTTCATGGTGTTGGAAGGAGCACTAATCTCAGCCTCCAAAGGAGTAGGATATCACGTAAATCCAATTGGCCCATGAGAAGTATGGTATTCACAGCCAGGGAGATACCGCAATCCATTTCTCCCATCATCCCTTAGAGGGAGAAGTCAGTGAAAGGAAGGTAGCATATGTTCTTGGTGCAAAATGGTGGTTGGTCTTTTATGGGACCTCATCCCCATTCCAAACAAGGTGCTTCAAATTAAGGTGTTAAAAGATACTAGCGCTGAATAAACAGGTGGAAGCCCTGTGCAGTATCTTGGAGATTTGTGAACCTTTTGAAACATGGAAATGCCATTTCATAGGTAGCGCTGGAAATTGAAGGACTTTTTTTAAATTTTTTTTAAAAACCAAATGTTATGATGAACTGGAAGTTCATGCAGAAACTCTGATGGAAGTTTCAATGTTTTAAAACTTTAAAAACGTAAAAAATAAACCAAACTCAAGGGGTTGCACAGACACTGAAGGGTGCAAGAAATTTTTTTAACAAGGCATGTAAAGCAAGAGGAGGTAATTACGCAGGAAGTCCATGCACAACCTAGAGAAAACACACTTATGATAATGCAGATGTTAGTTAAATTGCAAATCAAATGCAATGCATTAAAATACAGAGCAGGCTCACACCAAAAGCCATGATAGAGGAATTTTTTTTTGGAAATTTATAAGTTCAATCTGCAAATGTAAACCATGGATCATGCACAACTTGCCAGGAAACATAAACAAATATAGAGCAAGGTCACACAACAACAAAAGGGGAATTATGCAACTGGTAAGTCTATGCAATAATGAGGGTAAATTATGAACATTTTAGAACATTCAAAATTCCATTCCAAGCATCTTGTGTGCTGAACATTGGGAGGAAATAACATTGTTTTATGTGTTTTATAAAGGCAAAAAACATGAAAATCGTACATGTCATATATTCAGCGCAGCAATACAAAGTGATTTTTTAAGATTTTTGTTTAAAATTTTGAAATTGTGAATCCATGGAAGGTGGTGCCTAGACCTCTAGAAGACATTTATGGTCTTCATTTGTAAGGAAATGACGCCATTAATAAGCAGTTCTGCTAAAAGTCTCAGAAATTTTGAAAACAATGAAAATGGGATTATCTCACATTTCCTGTGTGTAGTCATTTTTTAGTATTTATATACTAAAGCACTCATATAGTTTTGTAAGAAATAATCCCAGAGGCTCTTGGTGGCCCCTATAGCATTGGAGGATATAGTGCCTAGCAGTACCCCTTATTTTAAGCCAAATTTCAAACATGCCTTAAAAACTTGAGGGAATTTAATCCCACATTCTTCCTGCAAGGGCATTTTGAAATGTTTATAAGCAAGGACACTAACATATCAGATGTGAAGCTAAAGAGGAGGCTATCCACGTGTGCGCCCAAGTGGCTAGAGTGCCTTGACTTTTGTGCATGTGGTTGAAGGAAATAAATTTTGTAGACAGGTGGCGGTGATGAGGTGGCACAAATGACACAGGTGATGATGAGGAAAAAGTGACATGTGGCATCCGGTCGCATGGTCGCCAGAAGATAACAGCCAAGTGAGATAACCACTATGACTTGGAGACTAACCACTAGTGGTTAGTCACGAAGTTTCCAGATGCCGGAGCTAACTGCCACGACCAGGAGATAACTGCCAGTCGTGTGGTCGCCAAATAGAAGATGTTAAGTGCTAAACCCTGTGAGACTTGGCAACTGTGCAGTCACGTGGTCACCAGACATGAAATGCTGACTACCAAATGCTAGTCGCTAGGTCGCTAGATATTTAGTGTTAAGTCAAATACATCACAAGACTTGGAGACTAAAGCTTGTCTCCAAATCTCCAAATCAGACCATGGTTAGTGAAAAGTTCAGGAAACTTGGAGACAAAGATGAAAACGTGACTTGGGTTAAGAGGTGAATTAAATACCAATTAAAAGCAGAAAATAAGAGGGTGCTACGTGTCAAATTATGGTGAGTTCTAGGCATAAATGTAGAAAATTAGAGATTTCAAGATATTGGAATGTGCACAGGATAATTTTTTAAAAAGGAATTTTATAATCTTTTATTGCAAAAACTTATAAAATATGCATTCTCGGAGGTTATTGAAGATAGAATCAGATATTTTTCAAATGAAGGATCAGATTCGGAGGATGTCCTCTGAAGGAATGAAGATTAGATTTTAAAAGTCAGACATGTGCAAAGGATAAAATCAAATTTGCAGAAGAATGAGACAAAATGCATAATAATTTATTGCAAAATTTTCAAGAAAAGGCTTTCCCAAAGGTTTTTTGTTCTTATATTTTGGCATCAAATATTCTCAGAGAGATATTAGATTTTGAAGAGGCACTTGCAGAATGAAGTCAAATTTCTTTGTGGAGTAAGATATTGATGAAATAAATCAGATTTTGTAAAAATTTGAAAGCAAGTTAAGTCATATTTTAAAATCACAGACAGTTTCAAGATTAGATTTTGGAGGGAGTTGAAAACAAGTTTTGAAGCCATCGATAGAGTTCATTTTTTGGCTGAGAAAAGACAGACAAGTGTGGATCAGATTTGCAGGGGGATAGGTTTGAATTGCTCAGTATTTTTAGGGTTTCCTGTGTCCTTATATCTTTCTTTCTTTTCTCAGTTGTAAGGGTTCCGGTTCCCTGTTTCTTGGGAAGGTTCCTATTGGTTTGATGATCTTTTCATTGCAAGTTATATTTCTGTTTATCTATATATTTCTTAATGCTTAAGGTATGGATGTGTTGAAGTAGAATTCATTAATGAAATAAAGTGTATTTGCCCCTCTTCTATATTTTCTTGTCTCTTTAGATTATGTTTGTGCTCTAGTATAGTTCATGTGTAAGGCATCTAAAATATACCTACTACAAGTTAGTGTGTCTAATTGTTTGTGAGTCTCTTTCAAGGAGAAAGCTAAGTTTCACAAGTGATTTCAGAGAGAAAAGCATTTTTTAAGGATTTGATGCAGTAGTATGGATATGAGAGGATAGTTTGTAAGGCACTCTATCTCATTTACATGTAGTTTGTAAGGCACTCTACAGTATCTTCATTAGTTTGTTGTTGTTGATACATGTTTTCATTGACTCTTTGCCCAAGCGATAGGCACTGGTCTTGAATCTGGTTTGTAGTTGGTTCTTCATCCAATATCATATAAAAATCAATCAACCAATTTCATTTAGTTTTTAGAACAAGCGAGCTGAACTCATTAGGGACTCATATGAGTAGGATATTGTCCATTTTGGTGATTCCTTGGAGAGTGAATCAACTAGGTTATCCCTCCTTAAAAGGAAGAAGGATGAAAGTCCTTGTATCATTGGTTTTTTCTATATTTACAATCATAGTTTGTCTGGTTAAGCTTTGCATTTGGTTGTGTTTGATCATTTGCAAGGTGTTTCATAAGTTTGTTTAACAAAGATACATAGAAAATCAGTGTCCACTTTTATATATACTATGTAATCAGTAATCATTAAGAGGTAAAACCTATTTGAGTATATGTGGAGCTCAAAAATGAAGAAGGATCTTATCCAATCCTTAGCAATTAGGATTTTCTTGTATCTGAATCAGCATTAGAAAGCATAGTGTTCAAGTAGTCATTTTAAGCACTGTGATTCATACAAGAAAAATCCCTAACACCCGCCATGGGTTCCAAAGTACTGGCTCACACAAATAGGGCATCTGGCACATAATTCCATTTTTGGGGGATTACTTTGATACCGAAGGCATCAAAGTCCTCGATTAAGTTCTATGTCTGGTTACGATAGGCAGTCAGCCGTTTGTCATGACATGTGTATTGGCTCCAGATTTTTTGGACTATAAGCTTTGAGTAACCCATTTCCTAGAGGAATGTGACTCCTTTTATGAAGGAAAATAGGAGCCTAAGGATCAAAGCCTCATAGACTGTTACGTTATTGGTGCAATCAAACTACAAGCGATATGATGCAAGGAAGGATTTTCCTCATGGGTTAATGAATTCCTCACCGACTCCACAACCCTCTTTAAATCAGGATCCATCAAACTTAAGGATCCACACATCACTATCAGCACGTTGTGGTTGCAAATCCTGGGAGGGCGTCAGAGTTGATTTGGGGTGGGAGATAGGCTCGGGCACATCTCCCGACCAGGTGGATATAGGGGCCAAAAAATCTTGTAGAGGAATCTCTATAAGAGGTTCCTCAGATAGTGGTCCATTGGAAGTGTTCATGGTTGGACCATTTCAGGGTAGGGCCTTACCTCTGCACTATTCTACTTTGAAATCCTCAAGGAAGACCTTGGCCGCATCAACACATGGTGTACACTATAACTCTAAATGATTTTGGTAGTGAACACGACACCAAGTGTCTGACAGTAGGGAGGTTAGACTTGCCTTGTCCCCTTGGGATTTTACATCCTATTTCAGTTTCATGAAAAGGTCAAGGATCCTTTGAGTGATGACAGGATCTTTATTGGGTATTTCCCCACCCGGGATGAAATATATGGTCAAAATTTATTTGGCCCTATATAACCCAAGCTCTAATTTAGCAAAAATGATTTCATTGACCTGACCGTAGTCGGTGAGAGCGTACTTCATCCGATCAGGTTCTCTCTCTAACTTTATTTGGTTAGCTTATCCCCTCCAAGGGAGCCATAGATGGGAGAAATCAATCGAGATATACCCATTCAAATATTTGGACTAGTTCTTACTCAAGAGCATCTTGTAGGCTTCAGGGATGTTGACCACCTAGATATCAACGACACTAGATATCCAGGGATCTTGTACCAACTTGATCAGGGCATTTTTTAGTTCTCCCACCATTATGACAATGGTCTTGTCTAGATGGATGAATTCTCCTTTAGATGGTGTGGGAGTCAGTCCGAGCTTATTGCAGATAGATAGGGTCATGACATTACCTGAAGCTCCAAAATCCACTAGACAATTGTGTAGGTTTTTTCCATAAATCTTAATTCTGAGAAAAAGGGAGGATCCTCTATACTCCCCTAGAATATGGTCACATTAGCATCATCAAATTTTATAGACTTAGGTGGGCAGTCCCATGATTTTGGGTTCTCTGGGTATCGTAGGAGAGACTTCCTTTGCTCAAGACAACTAAGCAGAACCTCCATCAAGGTCATGGTGGTAGTAGTATTTTCCACCACTTTAGTGATGTTGAACTTTCCTTTGGGGACCCAGGGAGCCTTTCCAATAAAATTGTGTGTATTCATAGGTGTGGGTCCTTTGGGAGGAGATGGGTTAACGTTTGCCAAAGGGTCCAATGGGAGACTCATAATTTGTGGTGGGATCGATGTTGTAAGGGGGACTTTGTTTACCTAGCTCTGGGTGTTGTAAGGAGTCCTAGGGTTGGTAAAGGTGTTGGATTCGAATGTTGGGATGGAGTCATTAAAGAAACCCTGTAAGCTGAGTTCTTCCTTGTCTTCTTCGCCATCACCGAAAATGACGGTTTCACACACAAATGTGGAGAGGTGTGGTTCAGTTGAGGATTCTAGAGGAGGAGAAGCAGCATTTTGTTGTCTATCAAACTGGGATATCAAGATGATCTTTTCCAGTGTAGCATAATTTTCCTTGGAATGTGAACTAGTGTCATGTAGCCAGCACCAAGATGTTAGGGGGTGGAATTTGGCAAGATGCATGAAATGGCTAGGTCTTGCACCATCTTGGGTGTTAGGCTGACTGGGGGAATGCCCCTGTTGTTCAACATGTTATTCCACTGTTGGTTGCGCTGAACATTGTTGTTTCCATTGTTTTTATAGTGATCCTGGGGTCTGGAGTTACTGGAACTTCATTGTCCCAAAAATATATTCCCCCTTTGGGGAGGATTGTTCCTGTGGGATGTGGAGGGTCCCATTTTTAGATGTCCCATGTACATAGTGAGTGATGAAACTAGTCACCGGAGGGATTCAACCTTGGTGGACAACTGGGTAGTAGTGTCACAATGTAGTGATTGGAGTTGCAGGGTATGTGCAGATGCACTTGCCACTGCTGGGGGCAAGCCTCCAAAAGACAGTGTCTAGAGGAAAGGTACTCCAGATGGCAGGGGTATCATGGTTTTTTGTTGTGCCCATAGAGTGTGTTCTAGGTTTGGAGGTTTTTTATGGGGAGTGGGATAAATATACTGGGGAACTAGATTTATCATGGGAACACCTAGTGCTAAATTAGAATCATATCCTCCTAGGCAGGTTGTTCCTCTAGGTATCATGTTATAAGGTAAGCCCTAGTTGATACCACTGAGATATTTATTTAATTTTTAGGATAGTTTGAGGGTGAGATTGTAAAATTTAGCCAGGGTATCTCTGTCATTGACAGCGGTGGTCCTCCAAAGAAGGGTAGTGACGAATGGGTCCAAAGCATTAAGTTACATCTAGATAGCCACATCGGTAGATGGGACAAAGGGTCCTCTACACCGCTTCAAGTCTCTATGGAATCTATGGTTAAAGGTTGCAAGGGGTTCATTGGGCTCCTTTTAGATGGAGAAAAACTGACTGTGAGACCAGGCCGGGTCCACATGGACCCGAAATGCCATAAGCAAGGTGGCCTCCATGTCTTGCCAATAATTGATGGAGTTGGCAGGTAAGTTCAAGTACCATTTTAACTCACTCTCTCTAAGAGATAGTGGGAATATTTTTCTAACCACATCCTCATGTTGGATGTGGTGTCGATTCATAGCATCTTTGTAATCTTGTAAGTATTCTTTAGTAGTTCAAGGACGTAGATGTTTTTACTTGGGACAAATCTTATCTGGATGAGGAGGAAGGTCATTGACAGCGTTAGGGAACTTTCCCATGGGAGACCTAGTGTTATTGAAGTAGGAAACCATTGGGATGCTAAGGTTGACTGTGAGATTGGTTTCTAGGTTGGTTTGGTTAACCTAAACATTCTGGGGAGCTAAAAACCCTCCAGTCATGAGATGGGAAGGCTAATTCATCCAGTAAGTCTTCTTTGCTCGAATGGGAGGTCCAACTTCTACAAACTCTCTTGGGTTAGGGGTTGAACGTAGTATTCATTCAAATTGCAGAGGTGAAAATGACCCTAATCTATAGAAATTATGATGCCTAAAACAACTACTTAAGGAGCCTTCACGAGGTGTGGTGTCAAATTCTTCAGGGGAGGACGAGCCCATGCCCTCCTTCTAGTGCTAGTTTTTGTTGATGGGACTTTGTGACTTTTTCCACCAACATGGGATAAGTTGGCATCGGGTACCATTTTACTGACCAACTCTACTTGTAGAGGTTTTCTGGAGATCTAACTCTCCTGGCCGCCAAGTAGCTGGTAGTCGGGTCTTGATAGTGCAGGGTAGCTAAGTTGGGCAGGTGACTGTTGTTTTGAGGAGATAGCTTGTTTTGACTCATAGACCTCTAAAGCTTTGGGTATAATGGGCTCTCTGCAAGTGTACTTAGTATTTGACAAAGAAATAGAAAAAGATGAGCCAAGGTTAGTGCTGATTTCTAACTATATCCATGACATATGTTCTCATATCATCAACTAAGTTCCAGATAAAATAAACTACAGATACTATATATACATGCACTCATCAATCAGACATATATCAATAGAAAAACAAAGTATTTCATTTAACCATTACAGAACTGGAACAAAGGACATTAGAAAATATATAACATGAGAAGTGTTTCGCTAACTTCAAGATTAGAAACAACACAAAGCTCAGAGCTTAATGGTGTTCCTAATTATTTCATTAACTTCAAATAGAGCTTCACTGGTAGTTAAATTGATGGCTCCAAGGGAGCATTGATCTACTCTAAACTTCTTAGGAATCAAGATTGCTAAAAAGACTGAAAGATTGCATTACTAGTGGATAGCTAAATCATCAATTTGCTGACAATTTGAATGATGTGAGGCCATGTATTTATAGAAAAATATAACTACCTAAATACCTTATGCCAGATATTTACATTATATTACATTATTTACAGCTGCTACTACCTATGCTATCAAAATTTCCAAATATAATACAATCATTCGAGAAGAGAAGAGAGGAAAGATAGGAAAGAGCTTTGGGAGAAACACCATTGGAAAGAGTTTCATTGTACTATAGACATGATAGATCTACCTTAGGTGACATGGGCCATACACCCTCTTTAATGTTCCTTTGTACTTCAGCGACCTAGGAAAATGGAAGTACACCAGGGAGTAAATGCTAGAACTATACCTTGGGCTCGAGAGACATCTGCAGTGAACCAATGGGATAACAGTGATTAGTCATGCAAAGAAGTACAACTATGGTCTTGGAAGTATGTTTTGGATAGTGATTAGTTGGCTTGAGGGAGCTATCAACACTCATCACTATAAAGAATACAAAATTTGGGACCCGAGAATCAGGATCTAGGAACTTACGCTCAAAGAATAAAGAATGAGAACTACTAGAAACCTTTTGTTGAAGGATCCCCAGAGTCTACAATATCTTAATGGAGGCTGACACTTTTGGCCTTATCTTTCAAATCCACAGCCACCTTGGCTACATCATGGGATTTGAGCAACACTTGGGAGAGTCCCACCATGGTGCCACAATCAATATTTCCCCCGGATTGGAATTGATCCTCGATCACTTTGTCGAACTTACCAATTATGGAATCAACAGGAGTGAAAGTCTTGTGGCTAAGAGGATCAACCGATGTAATCACTTAGATGAGGGAAGAATATTGATCCAAAGGAGTCAAGATCACCTACAATTGTTCCTCCAAAACTCGTACCAATTGCTAGCCATTTTTTACTTTGAATGCAAGTCTGGAGTATTGAGTCCAGAGGAATCCATATGATTCATCCCCTAAAATGATGGTATTTATTAGCTCATCTTCCTCAAGATCCAAATTCTCTGATGAGGTATCTCTCCAGTCTTCATACTTCTCGTTCTCTCCCTGCCACTAGAGAAGGGTGGCCTCTATCTGCTTTTCTAGATCATTCACTTAGAAAAAGTCTGGGAGAGACTCGGACAAGAAACTTCTTATTGCCCCCACCTAATGAGTGATCCACTTGTCCATTGCTAACACCTTCTTTCTCATGACCTTTAGAGCATCAATATCATTTTATGGTAGCGGTGTTCCTAAAACTGAGGGTCTGGGTGTTTTGGAGGTGAGGGGGTGCACTAATACTGCTAGGATTCCTGAAAGTTTGACATTGGCTACTTTTAACTCCTGGATCTTGTCAGAATTATTTTCATATTAGGCCTGAATAGCCTGACCTACTTCACTTAGAAGGTATAGTTCCCCATGTTGAGTTCCTTTTCCTAGAGACACCTCTATGATCACATATTCTTCGGTAGCTACTTTAGAATCCTCTTTTTCTATTGGAGGGGAAGTGCTTATCACCACAACATTGCCATCTGGGGCCCTTCTAGTTCTATGAAGGGTACGAGCCTTCTTAGGCTTCTTGGGAATTTTTATTTCGACCAACATCTCAGCAAGTGATAGTGGGGCCGTGATAGTAGTCAGGTATTTCTTTTTCTGGGCTTCCACTAACCACTGTGGCGGGGCATTTGGCTCACCTATCATCACCATCTTCGAGCATAAAATATCTTCAGGGTTCAATTTGAGTCCACCCTCTGGCGTATTATCCATTGTATATGTGGGGTCCTTGTTTGTGTTTTTTTTACCTTCCTCCCCATCACCTTCCAGGATGAAGTCCTCTAGTGGACTAGGTGGAGGGGGAGGGGTAGGCATTTCATTGAGATATACCTGCTAAAAAATGGCCACAACTTTGTTGGCCACCATGTTCAGTGGTGCAAGAAAGCCCTGATTAGAATTTAAGTCCAAGGGGGAAGCATCATAGGTTACGGCTGTTCCCGAAGGTCCGGTTCCCTCTTCATCCAATACTTGTTCTAAAATTGGGTCATTCCTTTGTTCTTGTAATGATTCCTTTCCGGTTTCATCAAGCTAGGGCTCACCTTCTTCTCGAGCTGCCACATCTTCCAGCCATGTTGACTCAAGTATAAGGACTTCAAATTTGTGTCCCTCTATTCCTTCTATAGTGCAGTCAACCATACCCTATAATTCTTCAAGATCGCCCATTGGGAATAAATCATCAACATTGATCTGTGCTATCTCTGGGAGACTCACTGGATAATCCTCTTTTTCAGAGGAGGAAGAGGAAGAAAGCACCTCAACCTCTAGTACATCTTTGGGCTCTGGGCTTAGATTCTTTCTATGTGGGGACCGAATTGCCTTTTGTTTCTTTCTCCTTTTAAAAGGCACTTCGGGCTCTATAACTACTGCTATTTCGGTGATTTCTGATTCACATGCTGTACTAAATAAAATAGCCAAGGATGGAGAGCCTCCTGATGGGGGACTGGAGCCTACCAGGGTATCTCCAAGACCAAAAGTGATGCAGGAGCATCCTGGGTGTAAGAGCAATCTTGCATCACCCAAAAATATTTCTGTTTTTATATTCAATAAGGGCTATTTTGTGCAGAGCTGCTATTTATGGAAAGTTACTATTTTTGG
>MU226107.1:445494-468393 GCA_018584345.1 Thuja plicata
CAGTAAAGTTTCATTGCCAGATCAAGTGTATATTGGAAGATATTGAAAATTTTTGGTATTGGCAGCAGGGTACAGAAACTTTGAACTCAGTTTTGAAGGCTTTAGAGGCCCCGAATGAGGTCAAAAAATTTGGGTGACGGGCGCTTGTGCTACTCAAGCCTGTAGAGTGCTTAGTGGCGTTTCCGAAATGGGGTTATAATAGCCGATCGGGTCAATTGGTGATGACTTATGGTCTTTGGAAGTTGGGCCACCTGAAATGGCAGAAAATAATTTTCTTCAAAATTTATGTTCAGGTTTCAAAGGTTATCTTGAGCCGACTATGATGTCATAAAATGTAAAATAAAATAATTCTAAGTTTGGTTGGCCTTATTCTAGAACCTTCCCAGGCGGTGGAAAATTGCCTATATAAGGAAGGCTGTATTATTGTCTTAGGCAGTTCATAATAGTTCTGGGTAGTAGATCTGGGTAATAATTCGAGGCTTTGTCCTATAGAATATTGTAAGGGAATGCCCATGTGGCTTTGCATATTGTAATTCTGAAAGTTTATAATTCCACATTTGTGCAGATAATAAGAAGCCAATTTTATGTTCTTGCATATTGTGGTTGTTTCTCTGTTTATGTTATGTGTTTGTGGTATTAAGGGGAGCACCCTTCATCAAAAATTCACTCTGGCGTTTGTTTCATCCATTAATTTCCATGAGTGTTTTAGCTTTTCACACAACTGCTCTATAAGGGGAGCCAAAATGGGGTCCGGGGTCGGTGGTGGGACACCAACCTTCTTCTTTCCATGAGATTTGGATTTCTCTGAGGACTGGGAACTTGAAGCTCCCAAAAAATTCTTTTCCAAATGGACACTCTTTAGACAGACCTTCTCGAAATACCAGTGGCTACGCTCAATTACTACTCTCGAGATGGCCTCAATATCCAAAATTTCTGGTGTATCCCAATACACCGGAGGGAGGTCCATCTTATCTACACCTATTCCTTTATACTGAGGGTCCTCTAGGGGCCCGGTGTCTGAAAAAATCCATGGGAATGTCTGGAGCTTGAGTTTTTCCATCATCCCTTTTGTTATCCTAGTGTAGTATCACTTTCGGACATCACAATCATCCTGGTAGTTGGCCCAAAAATCTTCTATGTGTCAAACATGGGGGTTCACCCCCTTTGGCATCAACCTTTCCACTCACCCGAGGGGATCAAAATCCTTGCAGTAGAAAGAATGTTTTTCAAATTTAAGACTACTTAGCTCATTTTTGACCCCCAAGCCACAACTAAGGAGAAAGAGTATTCCCTACAAATGAAAGGGAATCTCGGGTTAGTTAATTTCTTGATGACAGCCAAGGCATGTGCCTCCAAAATCTTCTTGCAGAATTCTAATAAATTTACCCTATCCCCACAAATACTTGAGTAACAAGAAGTGATCTCTGGAGAATTCGGATACCCAAATGTACGTGTTCCAGGAAAATAGGATGAATTAGTATCCCCACACACCAACCATGTTCATGGCCTATGGAGATAATTTGTATCCCCGATCAGCGGTGATCTCCTTGATCCTGTGAAAGATGAAGGCGTCGTTGACTCTACAAAAATGTGGGAACCTCTGATCCCACTAAATTTGGGGGAATTGCTACTATGGAGAGACTTTCCCAAGTCCTTCCCCAAGAACACCAACTGTTGTCAACCCTCAAATCCACTAGACTTGTCAGGAAAGTGGCTAGATGATGTAGAAATTCATGTAGAACTTCCAATCTAAATCGACCCTCCTCAACTGGGCATCTACATGTTTTGCAATGATATCAATCCAGTTGAAGTAAGCCTTTTTTATGGTCATTCCATATAAGAAATAATACATCTAGGGGGAGAATTCTTGGGCATGTGGTTCCCCTAATATCCTGCAAAAGAAGATAATTCCCACCTGGATGGGCTCCTTAAAGTCAGAGCATGAAATCTCTGTCTGCATCTTCTTGTAGTCATGGCATGAAATTTTCATCCAATGTGTGTTCAGGTGGGGTCAAGCCATGTCCTCTACACCCTCATACTGCTGGAGGGCCTCGACCTTGGTGAGAGAAATAGCTCCTATGAATTACGAGATACGCCACCCCATGGCAGTGGCATCATGGTCCAATGTGATGATGGGCACTAGGAATTTGAGGGGAGTAGGGGACACCACCTCATCAACCATACATCCTTGGTGAAAACCCCTAGCTAGGAGAAAAATTAGCTGTGATGCTTGTACTGAGCAAGGAAAACTAGTTTCTTGAATGATTCTTGATGCCGCTAAATTAACTGAGATGAAGTCATTAAAGCGTCGAAGTTGATAGATCATCTGAATAAGGCCCTACAATTTGGCCCAAGTGTTAACATCTTTGTCGGTAATTTATTTCAGTGCAGACTCAATTTGGGACCCATGGATTGTCCCATTATTATTAAATTTCTAGGTTAGTGGGAGCTTCGCCAATGTCTTTTCTACCTTATTCTTCTTGCTTGTGTCTGCAGAGACGCTTGGGAGTTTTGGACTCTCAGGAGGTGAAGATCCTGAAGCCATTTATTTCTTACTTTAAACTATACCTACAAACCAAGACAACCATCAATACATAAACATTAAGAAGTTCCAGATTCTAGATGTCATGAGAACATCTTCGCCTTTTCACATGAAATGGAGAATCATTAGGGCATCCTAAATGGGATTATATGTCTCAAATTCTATGCATTATTAACATATAAAACACTTCTTGCTTACCGAGGATCCGAAATGATAACTCAAAAAGTGGGTCACATAAGGTGGGAAAAGGACATATTAATTAACACACTTGATACTAATGCAACAAGACAATGACTGCAAAGAATAAGGCAGGTCGCTTAGTTGCCATACTTTAACACATGCCTGCCCACTCAGCTGAGCAATGACAAAGTCGGACAATGATTCTGGCATGAGTGACATGAATGCCATTTTGGATGGGTTTTAATTGTTTGTTTGTCGGAACTAATTTTTCTATTAAGGTGAGAAGGATGGAGGAGAGAGAAAATGTAATAGCCTACTAATGAGCTAACCTCTGCAATCGACACACTTACCTACTCATCATCTAGTGCATCACCAACTAGGGTGGTGAGTCTGGTTATTGGGAAGACATGGTCTAAGACCTCGTAAGGAGTAAAAATGAAAATTTTTTCCTTTAGAAACAGCTTCCCTAACACCCGATTGAGCAACAACTTCAAACCACAGGGCATAAATCACAGTGAGCTATCAAAGCTCGCACACTCTAACTTATAGGCCCAAAGCCTAAAATTCACAGAGCGCACACCACTAACTCTCCTGCATGGGGCACCTACTAGCTATTTACAACCTATATACAAAAATGTACATGACCTGACCAAAACTAGACCAATTTACAGACTCCCCCAGCAGGGAGCGGACAATCATTATAGGAATTTATAGCTCGGGAGGGTGAACACCTTTCCTTCTGAGTTGGATGGTTGCAAAGGGAAGAGGACACACCAAACTCAAAGACAGTGCCATGCCAAATAGTAGATGCGACCTTAGAGAGGCACGATAGATGAAAAAACAACCAAGAGAAAACAATAAACAATAGGAGAAAAGAAATGACATAGAGATGCAAAACAATGACAAGCACGCCAAAAAAGAAAAGGCAAAACTAACGAAACACACAAAGTAGATAGAAAATGAAAGGAAACAAAAAATAAACAAAGTAAGGACCCCAACAGGCCTACCTGAATCTCAAAATGCCAAATAGAAGGACCTACAACTGCTTCACTATGTCACCAAAAAACTCCACCAGACTTGACGGATACACTACTGCACCTTCTAGCCAGAATGCTTCACTCAGAAAACAAATCACTTGACTCTCTAGAAAATCTCACCAAAAGGTAACTTGTTTGTGGTAAGTATAAAATTAACAATATAAAACACCTTAAATAATGCCTAGGAAAGCCCATTAATTACCAAAATTAACTTTGAGAAAAATGTCGACAACCGGGACGTAGGCCCACCAATGCCTAATGGTCGCTTTTCTTCCAAAGGAAAGAAATGATTGCCAGACACAGAAAGTCTGGAACCACCCTCTCAGGAATGACACTCTAGGACACATATCCCAAAAGAAACAACGAATGTAGAAGGGAGACTAAAACTGGACCAGAATAGGAGGACCCCAGAGTGACAAGGAACCATGCCAAAAAGAAAAAGAAAAGGAAAACCTAAAGGAAAAAGGAAGAAAGAAAAGGAAAAAAAAAGAAAAAAAGGGGGACCCAGAATTTTGCACGCAAAATGTAGGGAAGGGTATGCAAGGCATAACACTTTCCTTATCGTTCTTCTCTACAAATTCATCTATTCTTACATTTGCAAATTCAAGGGTCTTGTTAGATGACTTGATAAGACATTTATAAGCCTTACTTTTGGTGGAATACGCTAAAAAGATACCTTCATCACTTTTGGAGTCAAGCTTTCCATTTCTGTCATCTTTCAAAATATAACATTGACTACCAAAAATTTTGAAGTAACTTACATTGGGTGTGTAACCATACGAAAACTCATAGGGTGTCTTCTTTGTGTCCTTAAATTGTACTATGTTCAATGTGTAGATAGGGGTACTGACAACTTCCCTCCAGAAAATTTGAGTGATTCTTTTCTCAATCATCAATGTTCTTGTACAGTCAAGAATTGATCTGTTTCTCCTTTCAGCAATTCCATTTTTCTCTGGTGTTCTCGGTGTAGAAACCTATCTTTTAATTATATTCTCATTGAAATAGTTAGTAAATTCATCTTAAATAAATTCCCATCCTATATATGATCTTAAGCATTTCAATTCCTTACCATTTTATTTTTCTACCATACCCTTATACCATTTAAACATCTTGAATGCTTTTGATTTATCTTTTAAGAACGTAACTATCATCATTCAAGAATAATCATCTACAAAGAGAATGAAATACCTATCTCCATAGTAACTCTTTGTCCTCATCAGTCCACATAGATCAGTATGGACTAATTCTAGAATTGCATTAGATGTATGGGCTTTACTCTTGAAACTAGACTTTGTCATCTTATATTTTTGACAATTCTTGCACATGATATGCTTGGGCTTTGACATGCTCGGTAAGCCTCTAAATTTTCTTTTATTTCCTATCTCTGTCATGTTGTCAAAATTCACATGACACAATCTCTTATGCCACAACCATATGTCTTCATTTCTATCCATTAAAAAAGTGGTGTTAATGTCATCAAGCTAGAAAAGGTTACCTTTTGTCTATTCACCAGTTTCGATCAACCTTCCTGATTCATTGAAGATCTTTTCCTTCTTATTCTCAAATGCTACTCGGTGACCTATATTATTTGGCTGTGAAACACTTAATAGATTATAATTTAGTCGTTTTACATAGTAAGAATTTTCATATTTGATCAGGTTATTCAACAATATGGTTGCTTTACCTTCAACTAGACAAGGTGTGTCAATACTCCATCTTACTGATCCACCATTATAGTATTCAAAAGTTTCAAACTTTTGTTTATCACCAGTCATGTGGTGAATGAAGCCACTATCTATGATCCACAAATCATTCTTACTAGCCTTAGATATGAGTACAATTTCTACATACATTTCTTCTTCTTTGTCTGAATCATCTTTCATGGCTACAAATACCATCTTAATGTCTTGTTCAGATTCAGTGTCAGTGTCATCAGCTCTTTTCTCAGCTAGGTAATAAGATTTGTTCCTTTTTTCATTTTAGTCTTGGGTATCTCTTCTATCAGATTGTAGGTTTCTTTGATAATCTATGTTATTACCTCAGTCAAACTTCTTTTCATTTTTTTTGTCATTACTTCTATCATCTTTTCTTCTGTTGGGACATCTTGCAGCAAAGTATCCAGCCTATTTATAATTAAAACATACAAGCGGTAATTCATATTTGTATCTACCTTTGCCTCTCTTCAATCTTCTTACCATTGGTGCTTAAATCTCATCAAGTCCTTGATCCTTATTATCACTTTCACTATCATTTCTAACAGTGTGTCTATGACTTGACTTATTCTCAAAGAAGATTTGAATGCAGACTCTATAGATGGTAAGACACTATTATCAAAGTTAATCATCTCAAATGAAATCAGTCTACCAATCAGACTATCTAGAATAATATTATGGTTTGTAACTGCTCTCATTTGTTTTATAGAAGATACTCTAATAGCATATATAGGAAGTAAGGTTCTTAGAATTTTACTTACCACTGTCTCTTCTTCAAGTATACCTCCAACTGCTCGGATAGCATTGACTACCTCTTTTATTCTATAGCTATACTAAGTGATATTTTCTCCTTCTTTCATCCTTAGGTCATCAAACCTCCCTCTTAGGATTTCTGTCTTGGCTTTTCGTACATTAGCATCTCCTCCATGTACTAGCTTCAATTTATCCCACATTTTCTTTGCATGTTTTGACATCTTCATTCTTAACATCAGAGAGTGAGGAAGCAAGTTCTATTATCATGTAATTATGCTCATGCTTTTCTCTCAATTGCTCAAGAGTCTGAGGTTCTATAGGCAACACATATTTAGTATCAAGTTGTTGAGTAACATCATTACCAATACATGATAGATGGAGTCTTATTCTGCTTTTCCTTGATGCAAAGTTGTCTTTATTCAACTTGGGCACATCTCGTTTGTTCATATTATGATCTTTTGCTTGATCTGTTAAAATCCCTTTCTAAGAACACAAGCTCTGATACCAATTGTTAGAAATAACTGAGAGAGGGGGGTGAATCAGTGGCCTCAAAAATATTCTAATAAATCAACACAAAAACTTAGTACCACAATATTAAGCCTCTAGTTATCTTCAATCCTACAAGATGTATGCCTTCAAATAAACTTATCAAATAACTACTGCTCAGAGTTCACTATTAAACATTTTTCTTAATGTTTACCGAATATCAGTCTTTTATTTACCGAATAGCAGTCTTTCATTTACCAAAAAATAATAAATTTCTTAGTGTATACTGATCAATCTGGATTAGTTATGTGTAATGAAAAATACTAAAGTAATGACTCATAAAAATACTGACACATGGATTCTTAACGTGGAAACCCTATTAAGGGGAAAAACACTAGGGACCGGTACCCAAAATTTTCACTCTTCTGAAGTGAGCTCGGTGAAGAACCAACCATGTTAAAGGTTATAAACAGACTATTAGGTGTGACCTTGTTTGAGGATTTAAATAGAATAGTTTGTCACTTCATATCAAGAATCTCTATGCTACCTTCTATGACCAAACCCAGTGTAGTTTGTCAAATGGTATCTGGCATCTCATGCTATCTTCATGATCAAAATTTTTGATACTCCTTAGGATGTATCTCAATATAGAAAGTATTTTCAAGTCCTGCTCAGTTAAGAGACTTTGTGAATCAATGGTTAAATTGAAATAGTAAATGATCTATTCACACATAAAACTTAGACTTGTATATTTTTAGATCTATTGTAAGCTCATTTTACCTTTTTGATCAATATGTCTTTTCAATACCCTTGATCCACTTCTTTGTACTTGATGATGTTTTGCTTCTCTGTTGCTCGGTATCTGCACAAATCTTTATCTCTTTCCTCAGCTTGATTGATTAGGACTGTATGAAGTTGTTCTTCATCATTTTCTCTTAAGCATCCTCTTTCTCTATTTACTCCCCTAATTCATAATGAATTGGATTCTCTTTATAGACATGATATCACCATTTATCACTTCTTGATTTTCTTATTCTTGGTGTGATCCGCAATCTTATCCAATCTTGCTTTAAACCTTAACTCTTGTTTTATCTCATAAAAATCTTCTTGCCAATTGGATAGAACAACTTTAAATCTTTTACTTATCTATGGGCTTAACCTATTGATGAAAACAATGTTAACAACGTGTTAAGTCTATCTTTAGCTCTGCCAGCTAGGTATTTTGTCATTTCTAAACTTCAGTTCTTTTCATTGTTTTAACACTTTGATAGCTTTGGTCAACACTTCAGTTCTCCTTGGGCTTCTCCATCAGTGTTATCTCTCCTTTGTGGTTTTCTATCTATCGGGCATCACTGTGATGTTTTTCTCATCGGGTAACACTGTAATTCTGGCTGTCGATTATGCTTGTGATTCTGCTCATTGGTAATTCTTGTTGGTTTTCTTGCTCAAGCATCACTATTAATTTTCTCTCGGGTTTCTCTATCCATTGGGTTCCACTAGACGTCTGTGTTTGTAGTCACTTAGTGAATGTTGGTCTTTTATGCATTACTGAAAGCATAATCTTTATCTTTCTAATTCTATGAAGTCTTTTGACACTTTTAATATAATCGATCAGATTATATCAAGTTGACATCAATGACAATACAATCCATTAACTGATTTAATGTCTTGTATTATCTTTCTACATTTCTGTGATCAACTTAACATCTTCAAATATTCAATTAGTTACATGTCATCACAATATGCAATAATAGAAAAAAATTTAATAAGTAACTACAATCTTGTGGAAAACATAATTATGAAATCAAGAACATGTACTTAAGGGGATAGATATGATGATCGCTTGCAAGGATATAATTCTATGATGTCTTATGGGGATGTCTTAAGGGTAAGGGGATCAAAAATTGGGTTGACTTAAGGGGATATCTTAAGGGGAGAAAAAACTGGGTTGACTTAAGGGGATGTCTTAAGGGGATTCCTTATGGGTATGATAAGTAAAGTATTTAAATAGATAAAATATATGTGAAGGTATCAAAAAAATTTAAAATACACATGTATACTTGTGTTTAAACTTATTCCATTGTACCACAAGCCTCAATTTTTTGCAATGCATACATAATACCTTTATTTACTTTTTCCATTGTACCATCCTCTCTTTTCTGTAGTGCATCTATAATCATCTGATGTTCTTCCATAGAAATCAATCACAACTCTTTCTTAAACGGTCTCCAATGATATCTTGATAGCTTTATATTAGTTGTGAAAAGAAAATGTGAGTAGTGTATAATCTTCTTATCTTTTTCATAGTCTTTGAATGCATGTAAACCATTCTTCCTTGTTAGGTATTTTCATAACTAGGTGCCAACAACCACCACTAAAATTTTATGATAATGAAATTCATCATCATCTTCTCTAGGTTGTACTAACTTATGTTTGGTCTCAACACATCTAGCCAACCAATACTCTATTTCCTCTTTATTGTTCTCAGGTGCAACAACAACATACACATGTCGTGCAAAATGAAATATAAATTGACAATATTTAAATTACCATATATTTAAATTGCAAAAACAAACTTATACCAATATTTCAATTCAAATATAAATTGATATATAAAATACAATTACCTTCTTGTACAAGATCTAAAAGACAACCGCAGTCATCTGATGCAAATATTTGACCATTTTCTTCAAGTGTTGTTTCATTTTGCTAATATGTTTGATTAGGTGTTAGCAATCTTTACTTCCATTCTTCGACCCATTCTTTACTCTTACAAGAATTTCAATCACCTAAAATACAAAAGCATGCAAGATCCCTTGTCCACAAAGTCTATGTGCTTGCATCTGAACTTTTAAATGAATGCCATGATGATGATCCACTAATTGTCTGACAATCAAGTCTACGTGGAATATCATTTTCTTCAATTAATGAAAAATATCATTTAATTGTATGGTTCTTGTTTGATGCTATATATAATCTTGAATTGCAAAAATCCACAATAGCATGTGGATCTTTAAATTTAGCTGCATCCTCAAATTTTAAATGCTCTCTAGCCAAAATTATCTTCACACATACACCAGCTCCATTGTGTTCTCCTTTACCATGTCCAGCCTCAAAAAAATGCTACATATGTGGTATATTGGTTTCCTTGTGAGCCCTACTAAGATAATAAAACATTTGAGAATTCTTAAATTGACCCGTACTATTATCAAACCATATCAGATGTTTTCTCATTTGGATTTCTTGTTCTTTTAAATTAATATAAAATTTATCAAACAATGTTGAACAAACTCTGGCAAGAGCATCCGATTATCACTTAAATAGAAATGATACTCCCTCGTGATTTTTCTATCATCCTCTATACTATCATGTGCATGTCTATAAAAAATATGAACAAACATATCCACTTGCATTAAATTGTAGTATTGGTCTTGAGTTTCCTTTTGTGGAGAAAGAGTATAGTTTTCTGCAAAGTCAACCACTGATAGTATATTACCAATTGGAAATTTATTTCTACATGTGGAGAATTGACCATCGATCCATCTAGCATATTGAGAGTGTTTCACATATTTTGAAATAATCTTACTCTTGAACTCTAAAATAAATGCATGTACACTAAGTTTTTCTGTGATTAATTCGCATCTCTTTCCAATTTTTCATCTTTTAAATGATACTCAATATTATTAAATCTTGTAACATCCACTAATTTTTGTCCAAAATTGTTTTCACTAATTTCATGTATGCAATGTCCTATTAATGAAACATTTCCACAAATAGTGCATTGTCGAGAAATACATGAACTTAAAAAAAATATTGCCCCATTTGATCTTTCACAAAATAAACTTGCTACAAACTCTTTGATTGTCTCATGTGGTATATTAATTTTACAATTCTCTATAATCTTGTTAGCATGTAAACTACACCATATATATATATAAATATCATAGTGATAACAAAATTGAACATGTGTTTTGCAACAACAAGATATTCATTGCTTATTGATTTTCACATACCAAGGCTTGCATTTTTCAAATGATCTTTGACTAAGAGTAATTTTCCCATGTAACATGACCTCATCTAAAAATTTCTTATAAAATTTAGTTTGTGTTGTGTCTAATAGGTTTTTTGGATGAGGATGATGAATTTTACACCTCACTCTTAATTTCAAAACATCTCTCACATTAGATGAAACCCTTGTATTATCATGCCAATACTTTTCAAGCAATGATTTGATTTCAAGACTCAATTTCATGTCAGATCGTGGGAGTCTACCACTAAAAATCTAACATTGGTTAATTAGATCATTTTCAATATTTGATCTTCTCCTTTCTGCTCTTACCAATATTTTAGGATGCATGTTTAAAATTCCACTAATAGTTTTAACCATTCTTTTATCCAAAGTATTTTTATCAACTATAGTAGTTGTTATAACTCATCATGTTGCATTTCTATCTTTTGATCAAATCATTTTTCCAATAGATTGAATGGCACTAGCAACAGTAGATATAACATGTTTAACAGATGAATCTTTCAGATTTTGTTTCACTTTAATCCCTAGTCTTTTCATTACTTTTCTCATTTTCCACATTGTAATCAATTGAATCACAAGTTGACATTGAAATGTTAATTTTTTCTGATAGAAAAATTCTTTGTATATTTTATTAGCATATTTTCTTATATTCCTTGAAGAAATCTTACCAGAAAGACCATTCAAAATATTACTTTCAATATGTAAAAAGTGTTTTTCATTTTTGTTTAGGAAAGGAATTTCATTTCTCTTTGCATCAACATTAGGACGATTTTCATTTGCATCAACAAAAATATTTTTATTTTCAATAAAATTAGGGGCATTTTCATTCGCCCCAAAAAAAGGATCTTCATTTTTAACAAAAATAGGAGGATTTCATTTTCAAATTATCTAAGTTGAAAAATGTAATTAGGCCTGATTGATTCAATTTTATCTCTAGAATATGCAAGTAATAAGTCTATATAAAGAGTATCATCTATAATAATAGGTTGAGTATCATTGAAAGGTGAGTTCAAAGATGTACCTGGAACATCACTACAAGGTGCATTCAAGGACATGCTTGCATTCACCTCTTTCATATATGCATCTTCTGTATCCATTGTATGCCCCATAGTATCTTTAATGTTTGACTCTTCAATTGTTGTGGATCCTGAAGCTTCATTAATATTCATTTGGTGCATCCTAATTCTTCTATCTCTTTGACGTTTAGCCTCTTTATCTTTCTCCACTTAAACTTCCTCATGAGTCATAACCCTCCTTTGTTTCTTCTTCTGATGTTGTTTACATCCCATGATTGATAATTGAAATCAATCACATGAGTGTCTTCAATAGTTAAAACCTGCAAAAAAATGTTCAATATGCTCCCAATCAACGATGCCTTCAAATGGAGAATAGAATACTAAATAAATGAAACAAAAACTGTCAAAAACCTACAAAATCTATCATTGTCAACTATACTTCAAGTACAAAATTTATGATGTAATAAAAAAAACAACAAATTTAAAAAAAAAAGGTCAAATATGAAACCGAGTGATGTTATGAAATGGGTTGACCTTTCAAAAATGAAACATTACCTCATTTCATAAAATCACCCCATTTTGTTTGCAAGAAATTTCCAATGATTATAAAATAAAATAGGGTGACATTATGAAACAGAGTGACCTTTTATTTTTTAAACGTCACCCCATTTTATAACATCACCCGATTTTTGAAAATTTAAATGTTCCCTGCCAAAAGCGGTTCGGGCTTAGCTTTGGGAAAGGCTTGGTCAACCGAGCCTTGGATTTGTATTTGGTTTGACCTGAATGTTGAAGGTCATGTTAATCTATAGACAAGAAAATCACTTTGGCCATAGATTGGATTGGGTTTTCTGAGGAATTTTTTGATGAAAAAAACCCAGTATGGATCAGACAATGCAGATTTAGAATATGTAATTTTTTACTAAATTTGATTAATATTTCTATTGACCAATCATTTTGTACTAATACAGGTCTATAGAAAATAGAATACAATCTTTTTTGTAATTTTAATAACTTTTTTATTTTAAAGTTTATTGAAAATAAATTATATGACATCAAACTAGACATAATCTAGACACTTTAAAAGAAAATTATTAAAAAATCATGTCTAGGGAAAATTATGTTTGTTGTACACAAGAGGTTTTATAAACAATGATTGAGCCCAATATATAATTAATAAAAAAATATTTAACATAAAATATGGAAAAATATTCTCATAAATATTAAATGTGTTACTTACCATTTCCCAAAAGGGTTTAGATAAATAGTTTCATTTGAGTCTGATTTCTCTTGTCGTACACATGCATGGTATAGTCCTCAAAGAGTGATGTTTAAAATGTGGGTTTTAGTAATCCCTATTGAAACTTGAAATTTATCATCTGGGTATTTAAAAAAAATTACATATTTTGAAAGTAGACTTCGAATACTAAAATTTTATATTAGTGACATTTTGGAAGATTCCATGTCTAAGTGCCTCAAATCTTTAAGTTAAATAGGATGAATTTGAAAAAACAAGAAAAATAGTTCCACTTTTTGGCCAAAAAGTGGACTCGGCTTCTTCCTGGCACCCTTCAGAATCTTCTTCTTGGATAGAAAAAAAACTTGGGAAAGACTTGGACTATTGCTTTGTCTTCTCTATAACTTTATGTGCATCCTTTGCAACTAGAGCATATGTGTAAGATCTTTCTTATTCAACTAGTGTAACTAGTTCTAAGTTAGGTGGACATTGTAATATGCTTGTATGTAGCTAGATTGTATTTCATTATTACTGCTTGTGTGCTTTAGGTGGTGAAAAATATTTTAACTATCATTCATTGATATAAATTTTTTGTTGCAAATAATGAGGCAATTTTGTAGCATGTGACAAGTTTCTTGTGCACTAATGTCTCTCTCAGCAACAAGTTGGGCCATGAACTTTTGGTATGCTTTTAAGGAATGATCTTGTAGGCTTGCATCAGAATAGAATCTTTTCAAATATCAATGCAACTCTCAAATTATTTTTCAACTTTAGATGCATACTTGGCAATGTATTTGAGAATAAGATGTCATGAGATGATAGGTTGGAAATCTATATTTTCTCTCCATGTGGAGAGCATATGTGGGTTATGGATCTTCAACCTATCATCATTTCTAAAAATTTTAAACAATTTGTGTCTGGAGTCATCATAAACTAATTTTAATTCTTTGCATATCTTCCAAGGAGATTTATATCTACATTCTATATGTGTACCCTTTTTACGTAGGCAAGTTCTCTTAGTGCACTTGGTGTGTCTTTGTACATGATTAAAAAGCTCTTAATAATCGACATAAGGATTCGTAGAAAATATTTTAGATGTGTTTGGTAGGCATGGATCATCTGTTGAAGTTTTGTGTATCATGTTTCCTATTTAAGAGCTGGAGTGAGGGTTCCAAGAAGTGATAAAAAAATTTCAAAGAATATTGTTTCTCTATTTACTTCGATAGGGTTTTCCCAATTCAGTGTATACATGTTGGGTGCATTTTTCAGACAAATAAATCCATGGATATGTGTAGAACATTGACTCTACCATTCATATCAGTACTAGTAGTTAATTGCACCCAAGATTTTCCTAATTAATTATTCACAAAATATTTTGTACCATTGATGCAGATATAGTGTTGTTGTGTGTTGTTTTCTAATAACATTATCTTTGTGTTGTTTTTTGGAGATTAACGAAGGTATATCACTTGGCGAAAGAACACAGTGTACGTTAGGTCACTTTCTGTCAGTTGCAATTAATGTAAAGAACAATGTTGGAAACTATATTTGGCTTATCATATTTTTCAATTCAGTGTGAAGCTTATTCCAATATGAGTTTTTCCCCTATAAGCTTGATTCAAAATGCATCAATTATTCTATAAATTGAATGTTAGGTAGGCTGGTTAAGTGGCTACGAAGGTCTTCAATACTGGTTGGTACATTATTATCATTTTTTTTCTTAATGAACACTACAACAAGAGATTAGCTATGATGATGGATCATAAGGTTTAGAAGGAATTATCTAAAGCGTGGGTGCTCACTAAATCTGTTACCATGATATCACATTAGATATAAAGAATATTCATGGAGTTGCATGTCCCTGGCTCAAAGTTGCATGGGTAGTGCATTTCCATTAGGGAAAATAGTAGGAAATTTCATGTCAAATAAGCCCTCATTAGTGTACTCATCAATGGGGGTTGAACTAATGTGTGGCCAGTCAATAATGGGCTTAGGGTCATTTGGGAGGTGCAAAGATTATTTAATAATTTCTATCTCTTGGCGGTTGTTTGGCAGTCTTTCCATAAATGAGGTTGAATATTATGTCTCACTTTCTAGTTCACTTTTTATGGTTTCAAGTTAAACTTCCCCTAATTATAGGATTTCACTTTCTCTTTGAATTTTACAAAGCATTCCAGAACATCTGTAGTGGAAGGAGAGAGCAATGTTTATGTAGATTCATTGATTTCAATGTCCTTGTAGTACATGTCATATTTGATCTTGTACGCTAGTGCATTATTGATGTAAGTCAAGATGGTGAGTTTCAAGATTCCAAATGATTTAAAGGTCTCTCAAAATTTCCATCAACCAAGATCAATACTATGATCCAATCCACTGATATGATTAATCTAGGGTCACAACACTAGCTCTCACCTTCACTAGACTTCACACCATTCAAATGTTTGAACAAGGTTCTATTCTTCAACTCTGATTCCAAAGCCACATAAGGGTCCTAAAAATCTTATCACAACTTCAAATTAAATTTTCCCATCAATCAATCCAAACATACCATGCTTACATTCATCCATTAAACACAATCTTGAAAACAAATACTCAAAAAAAAAACCCTTCTTTTTGTCTCTGGATAGATCCATGCATAGAGGTTCATAACTTTCGAACCACAAATTTTTTATTCTATCTCTCTAGTGTGGATGGGAATAATTAGTTTTATCCAAACATATCAAAAGATCACCAAAATCCAATGGTGAATTATGGAGATATGGTCCCCACAGTGAGACTATTTTTACTGTCAAAGAAAACATGGAAAAAAGAAGAAAAATAACCAGCTTCCTTTTATTCAAAACCTTACAAAAATTGACCTTTTCGACCATCATTCCTTTTTTCAGGCCTCTATCATTTTATAAAACCTCTTAAATTTCTATTTGATTGATCAACTACTTGGGAACTACCCAAACTAATTATTTCTCCCATTTGGAACTGTTACTAGCCATATCTCCCTTCTTTTTGATTGTTTACATCATGCTACTTATCGGTTTCATTCATAACTGACTCTTGAATGTTAAAAAATAACTCAACTTCCACTTTAACCATACTAGTGTTGTATCATGGATTCAACCTTTTATTTGTCATACCTACGATACTTAAAATCTACGAATTTATACTACTAAGACTCCCTTAGCCTGATTACATCAATTTTGCCTCTAAATGGCTTACTAAGCTCCATATTACAATATAACATAATGATATGTAGATTTCAAGATATTCAAAATGTTTCCCATCTTGTTATATTCCCACACCATACTCCCAGATATAGAAACATTCAAATCCCTTTGAATGGCCTTCTACCGAGTCTTCGAGTTCCATTGTGGCATGCGTTGGATTTTTGCAAAAATAAAAATGGTTTCCAAGGTCCCCAGTTTGTGCACTTAGGCTTTCAAGTGATGAAAAATATAGGCATCAAAAGTAGGTATCGACATATGGGCTCCTGGCATATATACACAAAACATGTTAGGAAAAACAAATAGGCCTTCTCCATAAAAATTGGATACTATTTGGCATATAAGACATAATCATCTTCTCATCCTTGTATATGGTTGCACCATTGTGTTTCTTAGCATATTTTACCACTTATAGAGGACATAAATTTTTTCCTTGTTGAATTATTTCACCATCCTCAAGCTCTGCCTGAATTGATTCCTCGCTGCCTACATCAACAACTATCTCAGTATTTCTTGCGTGAATAAGAACCTTTTCAGTGCAAGGTTCCTATACAGGCTCTGGCAACTCACTCTCTTAACCAGCATCAACCTCTTTATCTTTTCCATCCAATGAACAACCTTCAACTAGGATATTTTTTCTATCTCCTGCTTCACATGCTACATGGGCTTCAATCGATCCTCATATGGCTTGAGTTTATTTCTCCCTCTTTTCTAATTCCATCTTCATTCTTGCTATTTTCTTCCTCGTTGTTTCTATTGTCTTTCTTCTCTCTTCATCCTTTCTTTTCTTTTCCTCTTCCTCTCTTTTCTTCCTCCCACCACTCATCAAATATTTAAAGGCTTTGTATGCCTCCAACATCTCTTTCTCTGAAACTGGTATCGCTATACCTACCAAGCACCAGATCTTCCAGCTCTGATACTAATCTGATGTAAGTCAAGATGCTGAGTTTCAAGATTCTCCTAATAATCTTCCAAATGCTTTCAAGGTCTCTCAAAATTACCTTCAACCAGGATAAATGCTATGATCCAATTCACTGATATGACCAATGTAGGGTCACAACACTAGCTCTCACCTTCACTAGACTTCACACCATTCAAGTGTTTGAACAAGGTTCCATTCTTCAACTCTGATTCCAAAACCACATAAGGGTTCTAAAAATATTATCACAACTTAAAATTAAATTATCCCACCATTAAATCCAAACATACCATGATTCCATTCATCCATTAAACACAATCTTGAAAACAAATACTCAAAACAAAAACCTTCTTGTTTTCTTTGGATAGTCCCACACACAGAGGTTCATAACTTTCGAACCACAAAAAATTTTCTTCCTTATCTCTGGTGCGGATGGGCATAATTAGGTTTATCAAAACATATCCAAAGCTCATCAAAATCCAATGGTGAATTAAAAAGATATGGGCCCCACACTGAGACTTTTTTTACTTTCAAAGAAAACATGGAAAAAAATACAGAAAAAAACCAACTTCAATGTAATTCAAAACCTTACAAAAGTTGATCTTTTTGAACACCCTTCCTTGTTTTAGGACTTTATCATTTTATAAAACCTCTTAAACTTCTATTTGATCAATCAACTACTTGGGAACTGCCCAAATTAATTATTTTTCCCTTTTCAAACCATTAGTAACTATATCTCCCTTCTTTTTTATTGTTTACATCATGATACTTATCAGTTTCATTTATAACCAATTCTCGAATGTTACAAACTCACTCAACTTCCACTTTAACCATACTAGTTTTTATTTTTTTATCATGGATTCAACCTTTTATTTGTCATACCTAAGATACTTAACATCTAAAAATTTATACTACTAAGACTCCCTTGTCCCAATTACATCAATTTTGCCTCTAAATGGCTTACTAAGCCGTATTGCAATAGATAAAATAACCATATATAGATTATGGTATCTTTAAAATATTTCCCATCTCGTGATGTTCCCGCACCAATTATGAACATGAATTCTACTAACATAGCAATCATAATACTTCACATGTGTATTAAGTTTGTAGATTATTAATACTTCCAACTATTGGATTCTACGTGACAATGAATTTACAATTTTTTTTTATATCTTGGAGGAAGCTGATTATGTGACCACTATATTTATATTGTCCACCATTATCATGAGTAAATTCAAAATTTGAAATGATAATCTATTTTACTTGTGTGATAACCCTCAAAACATCTGTTGATCTAGCGGGTCCATATTGTTGGCTGCATTAAAGCGATGTATTTCTTTCTCAGCAACACATCTCCTACATATGAGGCCACTACTAGGTGATGAATAGACATGCATACTAGGTTAGTATTCCTTACATATAGCACATGTTTGAAAATGTGAAAGTGCATCTAGTATATTTCTAAGTTTTGTATCTATCTCTAAAAATCTAGAGGACATGTTAATAACCATGTCAGTAAGGGAAAGTGGACTAGGAGGTTTATGTGTTTGAAGGAGTGTTGCAATGGGAGTACACAGGTGTGAATTTTGAGAAATTGTAGAAGCTTACATGTGGGGAGGGAGTGGGGCACGTATTGGTTGGTCCAAGTTGTGAGCACGCTTGATGGTACAATGCACACTTATTTCTTCTCTATGACAAGCATATTAAAGGAGACTTCTCTTACGAGCTTGCAAATCAATAGGCTTACTATGGATCAATTATCTTTAGGAATATTTTACATTTACCTCCATTGGATAGAATGCAAAAATGGGAAAAATTGTATTATCGGTATCTTTCTAAATAGAAACTTTATACAAGCCTTAGAGAAAAATGCTAGAAGCAAAATAAGATGTAGTTTTTTTAGAATTTCTTAAAGAGTAATAGAAAACATCTCTACAAACTATTTCCAAGTAGAGGTTTATTGAATTTGAAATCTCCTACTCTGAAGTAGAGATAGTAGTTGTGGGTAATGGAGAAAATTGTGTACGATGACATAAAAGCCAAAGAAATAGAGATCATAAACAAGGTAAATAAATCCATGTACAATACAAGGTGGAGCATGAGTGTTGCACATAGTAGACACCATAGCACAACCATAAATAAAATAATAATATATATTAAATGAAAGGAACACATTTTGAAGGGGTCTTGGAACCTAGTACAATAGAAGTTGTTACACTAGTAGCAATCGACACAAAGAAGAGAAGTAGGAATAGTTACAACCAGTTCTCTAAAACAAGTAATTTTCATGAATTTTTACTATGTGCTAATCGAGCATGGAATAGGAATTTATTGTAACAAAATTTGATTTCATCTATGAAATAGACCATATCAACTTCAACAATGGTTATTTTCAACCATTTTTATTTTATATGTTTCCATACTATTTGATAGTATGAAGAGAAATAGATTGTATTGTATATGTCTAATAACCTTCTTAGTACTTGCATCTTCTTCTTGATTGAATTGTAGCACATAGAGGTCTTTTGTAGGCATGCCAATGAGTTTAGTTGTAGCTTCATCAAAATAATTCACCCATTTAGCTCATGTGGGGTCTTCAAGCTTGGCTTGAAGAACATATCTATAATCACAATCCAGAAAAGTAGCAACACACTTTGAACAAAACCATTTTCCTTGATTGTTCTATTCAACTCTTTTTTTACACTGTTTTCCCTCATTCTCCATGGGACAAGCTAGATAATAATTTTTCTTGTCTTCACAAAAAACCAAGGTTTCTCTAAAAATGCATTGTAGGGGATTTTCCAAAGCTGAAAGGTCCTATGCAAAATTGGAGATTGTCTTTTGTGTTAAAAGTGTACGTGCTTCTAGAAGGTTTGTGGTTGGCATGAGAAGATTGGCTCCATTTTGTGCAAACCAAGATTGTGGTTTTTTTTGTTGGATGGAAGAAATGATAAACAATTGGGAAATGCCTCGTGTACTTACAACCTTACCATTATATTATACTGTATGCACCCTAAAATGGTTGCCTAGACTTTGGGCCCCATTTTATCATTTTATCAAATTTCCTGAATCAATGCTTTGGAACATTTTCAATTCAAATCAATTTCCTTGATCAAATTGTAATTAATTCAATTATTTAATTATTTCAATATTTCCTAAGGTTTGATCATTTTTATCTAATTAAAATATTTAATTTTATTTTTAATTAAATAAAATTCCTCTTATTTAATTAAAATATTTAATCTCCCTTTTAATTAAATTCATCTTATTTAATTAAATTCAATTTCCCCCATTTAATTAAATAAAATTCTTCTAATTTATTTAATTGAAAGAAAACCCCTCTTTTAATTAAATAAATAAAAATCCCCACTTAAATCTCTTCTTTTGATGAAAAAGGAAATAAATTAAATAAAAATGTCTTTTTCATCACATCTTCCTAAGTGGTGGGTTTTTGCCTCTTAATCTCAACCATTGATCAATTCTTTTTGCCTCTTAATCTCAACCATTCACTCTCCTATATAAGGAAATCTCTCCTTCTCATTTTCATATTAGGTTTTCATAGTATTGTTATGTTGCAGGTTTGGAGAGCAATTTTGGAGGAGGATTTGAGCACTTAAGCTTAGATATTGCAACTTCTTTCTTCTTGTCTTCTTCTTCTTGCATCCATGGATCCTCATGTAGATTAGATTCATGTTTATTCTCATAGATTAAACTTGCATTTGTATTTATTTTCATAGATTAATTTCTTTTTATGCATTGCAATCATATAGAGTAGATCCCATTTTCATGCATTTGAATCTCTTATTTCATGGTGTACTTGCATAGGCACTAACTAGGTCAATTTGAGGGCCTCCATTTCACACCTTTGCACTCCATGACTAGAGAGCTATAGATCGATATTTGAGGCCTCATTCTTGAGCAACCTTGGATGGAATGATTCATAGAAGTGTGTAAACATTTTAGCACACATTTTTGGTGCCCACCGTGGGGCCTAATGCTCCTGATTTTCCTCTATTTTATTCAGATCTTAGATTTTCTAATCTTTACATGGTTATTTTATTGAAGTTTTTCAAGCCTAACCCTTGTGCAGATTTGCTTGGAGATGAAAACCCTAGATTTTTAAAAATTTGATCATATCTCCCAAATGGCTTGGATTTTTAGTCTAAAAATATTTTTTCAAGTTGGTGACATATCAGAGAAGCTCCAATAAAAAATTCAAAGTTTTCTGAGGTATTTTGAATTTTTTATAATTTTTTCTTTATTTTTTATAAAACCTTATTTTTTTGCGTAACTCAGTGAATTTTTTAGAAATGTTTACATTTTTGGAAATATCTTTAAATTCTATAGGGGGTCCATTCTTTGATTTTTAAATTTGGATGCAATATTATGGCTCATTTGGTCAATTTATGAAAACTGATCTATTTTGGGAAAATGGTTCCCTAGGGCACAAATGAAAAGATATTTTTAAAATTCTAACATTTTTGGAAATCTCTCTATTTTTTAATAGGGGTCTCTTTTCTGTATTTAGGGTTTGGGATCCGAATTCATAGCAAATAAATTAGATCTTGTTGACTAGGTAAAAAATCAAAATTAAAAAGGACATTTAATGATTAGCTTGCACTTATTTTTCACATGGTTCAATGCATGATGTGACTTTCATTTGGATTATTTTCTAGTTATTATTGCTCTTAACAATTTATTTTCAGATCTAACCCTAGGGTTTTCATAAGTTGAATATACATTGCATATCTTGTTTGCTTGTTTTCTTGTCTTGCTTGTTGGAGAGTTCGTGAGGATTGCTTGGACTTGCTTGGATAAACAACAAAATGATTTGCATTGCATTTTATTTGAGGTATTTTTTTTATCTTTATAACATTTGGATTTTGGAAATAAAATAAACATCTCATGTGTCTAGCTTGAGTGTTTCTTTCTTTCATGGATCACATTTCCAGTTGGAGCTCTAAAAATGGACCTAGATTTGCTTTCTTGCATAAATGTTTCACATAGTAATTAGGCCCTATGAACACTATTTGTGGTGATCTTGAGAGAGTGGACTTCATTTTCTTGTTTTACATGTGAATCTCTTCTTGACGATAGATCCCCTTGTAGGTAGGGAAGGATTTTGTTTTCATCTCATTGGTCAACTTGGTTTGGACTTCAACTTTTGACAATAATTTCTCTCTTTGGGAGATTGGTGTCATTTGTTGTTGTGTGAGCCTTGAATGAGGTGATTTCAAATTAGTGGGTCAATGAATCATGTTTTCTATGTTTTGGTGAGGTGAAGAGGCTAGAGGATTATGCTCTTTTCCCTTTTGGGAGAATCAGAAACTTGGAAACCTTGAATCCAAACTAAGTCCCCATGTTGTCCATTTTAAGAGTCTTCCTTGGTAGAGAGGGTTAACCGTAGTGGACATTCCCTTTAACCACATGGATGGAACCTCAAGCGATAATAGCCAATTTCACCATGGTAGTGACAGCCGCTATATAAATGTCCTTGTGGAAGAAATCTCCATGGGTGTAGTTTATTGTGGGTTGTCAGATCTCCTCAGCAGCTCCTAGTTGATTAAATTCTCAGACTGTGTCAAAACCTCGGTGTGTCGGGATTGGATTTCACCCACTTGAGATTTCAAAAGTTGTAGAGTCAAGCCAATACTAAGAACCATAGTGCAACCAACTTTTTCTTTCATAGGACTATGTGCGTGATTGGAAAACATTTGAGAACATACACAAGTAGCATTCTTATGGAGTAGAAATACTATGACACTA
>MU226107.1:479717-526356 GCA_018584345.1 Thuja plicata
TTGATCAAATTGTAATTAATTCAATTATTCAATTATTTCAATATTTCCTAAGGTTTGATCATTTTTATCTAATTAAAATATTTAATTTTCTTTTTAATTAAATAAAATTCCTCTTATTTAATTAAAATATTTAATCTCCCTTTTAATTAAATTCATCTTATATAATTAAATTCAATTTCCCCCATTTAATTAAATAAAAAATTTCTAATTTATTTAATTGAAAGAAAACCCCTCTTTTAATTAAATAAATAAAAATCCCCACTTAAAGCTCTTATTTTGATAAAAAAAGAAATAAATTAAATATAAATGCCTTTTTCATCACATCTTCCTAAGTGGTAGGTTTTTGCCTCTTAATCTCAACCATTGATCAATTCTTTTTGCCTCTTAATCTCAACCGTTCACTCTCCTATATAAGGAAACCTCTCCTTCTCATTTTCATATTAGGTTTTCATAGTATTGTTATGCTGCAGGTTTGGAGAGCAATTTTGGAGGAGGATTTGAGCACTTAAGCTTGGATATTGCAACTTCTCTCTTCTTGTCTTCTTCTTCTTGCATCTATGCCTCCTTATGTAGATTAGATTCATGTTTATTTTCATAGATTAAGCTTGCATTTGTATTTCCTTTCATAGATTAATCATGCATTGTTATCATTTAGATTAAATTCTTTTTATGCATTGTAATCATATAGAGTAGATCTCATTTTCATTCATTTGAATGTCTCATTTCATGGTGTACTTGCATGGGCACTAACTAGGTCAATCTGAGGGCCTCCATTTCACACCTTTTCTCTCCATGACTAGAGAGCTATGGATTGATATTTGAGGCCTTATTCTTGAGAAACCTTTCATAGAATGATTCATAGAAGTGTGTTAACATTTTAGCACACATATACAACCCAACCATTTTTTATTGCAAGCACAGTAACCTTTTGTAGATGGTACATCTCCTATAGTTGTGTGCCTTCTTTTTGAGATGATTTTCCCCACAAAGTAGCATTTATAGTGGAGGTAGACATATCTATCATTTTCAAACTCCTCCTAAGATCCTTAGTTGCATCAATTTTTCTTTTTATTGTAGAGGAAGGATCCACACATATGACAATTCCAACCAGATCAATAGAAGAGTTAGTAGGTTGAGTGTGGATACATCCAATGAATGTGAATGAGAATTGAAGTGTTGCAATTAAGAGTTCACCATCAAAAAGGTTGAGCCTTGAATACTAGGGGGAGGTTTCTTTTCCAGAGATGTATCCAAGTTAAACATCAATTTTGTAGGCTTGGGATGTTCATATGCAATGAGATCTACCACATTCATGCATGTATCTCATGAAGTTCCAACATGCTATTTTACAAGTTTGTCTAGTTCATTGAAGAAAATGGTGGATTCACCAATGATATCATGATCCATGAAAGAAACTATTGGAATTGGTTGTTGATGTTGTTGTTGGCATTCATGTTTTGTCACTGATGTCAACATATGTTTCTATGGAGGTAGAACTTGGTTATTACTGTTGCTTGATGATTGAAAGAAGTTTACAGGTACTGTACGGTTAATTCAAAATGAGCGAAGATGGTGATGTGTACATGGATATGTTATGATCTTATTCCTAAGGTCGCATGGCTTAATATTTTCTACTTGATGAGTTACAAAGTTTTTAGTGAAGACTGGGTACTGGACGGTGATAGTGATCTTTGACAGAGTTAGTCTCTGTATTTTGAGTATAACTTATGGGTGATGTGGATTCAGCTTATGTGAGATTAAGGGATGGCACAAGATACGTTAAGGAAGGTTTTTTATGTTTCGCAGGTTGTAGGACTCTTGGTGACATCATTTTTGGCGTGTGTTTTGGAGGAGACCTATTTGGAGTCAACTTCATATATGAAGTGTGTATTATAGATTGCGAGCATGGATTATAGAGCTTGGATTATATTTGATGAATTGTAATTGATGGTTACCTATTATAGGTACTGTGTGTATCTTAGCAAGAGGTTAAGTAATTATTTATACTTTGGGAAAGCATTATTAGCCGAAATAATTGATTATTATAATAGGGTATATATAAGAGAGATTTTCTTATTGGAAAGTGTGATTGTGAAAGATACAACAATATGTGGAAGCTGCAAGATTCTTTGTACAAATTTTTCTGGATAAATAGAACAGGTTGTGATTATGTTACTTCATTGGAACTGACCAAGAAAAGACATTTCCTATCACACAATTCACTAGATTGTATATCTCATATACATTTGTATTTTGGACAGTAAGTCTTGAGGGTGGATTTAACCTTCTTTAGGTAGTGTGATTGGGCAGTGAGCCCACTCATACTCTTGAATCCTAATAGGGTTTGTCCTTTAATAGTAACTTTGTACTGTATTGCATCAATAAGCTCCTAATAGAGATAAATATTTTAATAGGGCATCATTTGTGGGTGCTAATTCCTACTTGGGTTTTACCTTTAACAAGGTTTCCTTGACAAAAAAAGGATTTTGTTATTATGTTTGCATTTAATGCATTATCATTTGGATTAATGTTTTTGTTTATAAAGTTTAATGTTTAATAATCTATCTCACAATTGATTCATCCCCCCTCTCAGTTGTGTTGGTGGGATTTTATTCATAACAATTGGTATCATATCTATTGGTCCTTGGAGAGAAATTTTAACAGCTTGAGGTGATCCTGAAGATGACATTATATATAAAGGATAGTCTAAAGTTTGATCCTAAAAAATTTGACAGTTGGAAGAATAAGATGAGAACATATTTTCTATGCTTGGGAATCAAATAATCGATGATTACAAAGAATATGTACAGATGAAGGCTGAGGATGAACTAGATAAAGCAACTCATGAAGAAAAGAATATATTTTCATATAACATGGTCGCAAGAGAAGCACTGATTAGTGCACTCTCTGAAGGTGAATCCAAAGAGGTTAAAGATTTGAATTCTACACATTACATTTACACCAGATTAGAAGCACTATATGAAGGAGATAAGTTTACTAAGAAGACAAAGTTGCAAAACTGCAAGACAGGGATAGAAAATCTGGAAATGAAAGATGATGAAAATATTAGAGCATATGTACAGAGAGTTACTAAGGTTGTTATTGGGATCAAAAACTCTGGAGGCAAGTATAGTGAGGAAGAAGTGATCCCATAAATTATTAAATCTTTGACACTTGTATACAATACTAAAGTAAAAGTTATAAAGGAGATCAAACCCTTAACAAAAAACTTTAATAGAGAGATGTTGATTGCAAAATTAACTACTTTTGAGGCTGCAGATTTCAGAGATTCATTACCTAAAGTTGAGACAACATTCAAGGAAACTCTACATAAAAATAAAAAAAGACTTTATCAGGATTTGTGAGCACCAGCAGTAGTGACTTGAGAGAAGACCTTGGTGAATATTTTGACGAATGGGAATAGATACAGGAAGAAGAAACAAAGTTAGATGAAATGGTGGCCCTAATTGCTAGAAGATAAAATAGAGGTAAGGGTAAGTTTGAAGGAAAGTTACCTCTAAAATGTTTTTCATGCAATAAGATAGGTCATTTTGCATCTAGATGTTCTAGAAGGGTTCCAAAGCATAAATATAAGTTTTATAAACCTAATTAATCTAAGGATAAGGAATGTTACTATACTAGTGAAGGTGTGTCTAATGATGATGCTATTGATTATGTTGAGATTGGATTTATTGCTATCATGGATGATAAACCTATTCATGAAGAAAGAGCCTTAGTGTCACATGTTGAAAATAAATTTGAATGGTTCTTCTATATGGGTCTTCAAATTGTGTGTGAAGAATGAGGTGCTTCTGTCGAGTATTTATAGACTTTTGCCCTAAGTCTGTGATAAATGCTCAACAACTCATCGGGTCATGAAGACAGAGTTCGTCGGGATGAATTTCAAATAACATTCTCAGTGTTGAAAAGATGCTTTGGATAGCCATTAAGATTGTTTCTTTCACCAATGGATCTTGGTGTAGTGTTGAGACAACATTGTAACTTTGCTTCCTTACCAACGGGTGTCGGGTTACATTAGCAATTTAGCATTTTTATGTGTTAACTGACAATTATCGGCAAGTGTAGATAGTCCAATCTTTTATGTTCACTGATGATTTTTAGTATGTGTTTACCGGTGGGGTTGTTTTCTCAGAATTGTAACAAGTAACATAATATGCATCTTTATTCATGTAGATTTTGACTATCTATCAATTTGTATAATAGAATTGATGCAAATTATGACTTGGTGTAGTGCAGTTCCATACTTACTTGTTCACCTTTAGGCGGGGGTGGTGATGTCACCATATCCATGGGATGAGGTATCACCTACTACATTTCTTGGTCCAGCTTCCTCAATGATTGAAGCTTTCCTCCATATTTGCTTTCTCATTTTCTTGATGTCTTCAATGGTCTTACCATTTGTAAAACTGATGGTTTTTGTTATTCAGTCTCTGCAGTCCTTCTTTAGATGTCCAACCTTATGACAGTGCAAACATGCCATTCTTGGGTTGGTCCAGCCTCTAGACCTTTTGGTACATGTTCTCATGCAGTTTGCAACAATGTGACCATATCTACCACATGATATGCAATTTATCCTTGTATTGTAGTCCCAAACATATGAATTACCGACTCTGCTTGGTTTATATGATTTTTCTTAATTTTTGGGTTTCCATGATTTCATTTTCTTCTTCTTGCATTCTAGAGATGTGTGCCCATGCATTTTGCAGGTGGGAAAATATTTTTCCATATAGATTTCCTTCTTTAGTTCTTTCACCTTTGATTTACATTCATATGCTTTATGCCCTTTCTTGCTACAATTATAACAATGTCCTATGAATGTGAATGTGGATTTATGAATACCTTTTTCTTTGCTCCTACAAACATTTGAGGTGTGCCCTTTCTTTCCAGAGTGATTGCATGTTAGATTCTTTGGTCTAGGATTGATGTAGGCATCTTTTGGATCAACTTCATTTGATGATGTAGACACCCTAAATTGTCCTTTTCTATTTCTATATTAATTTAATTAATATTGCCTATAACAATATAGTTAATTCTTATAGATTAATTATATTTGTTATATTTGACTATTTATTTAATTTTATTAAATAAATTCATCACCTTGTATTTAAATTTAATTTAAATACTATCCCTAACATATTTTAATATATGTTTCCTCCATATTTCTTTTAAAATAAATTTTATTTATTTAATCCCTCCATTTTCTCTAAAATTCTTCTAAACCTCATTTAAATTAAATTAAATTAAATTTAAATCTTACTTCTTCTTGCTTTTGGCTAAATTCAGTCTAATCACACTTAAAAGGTAAATAAACCCATTTTAGCCTTAATCACTTGCACACACATGTGACTTTTTTAAATTATTATTACCTCCCATTGAAAAGTCAACTCCTCACTTTAACCACTTAATCCTAGCCACTCATTCCTTTTGCGTCTTAATCTCCTTTACTCCCACCAAAACCCTACCTAACCCTTCATCTCAGCCACTCATTTTCTACCTCTTAATTCTAGCCCTCCATTTTCATAAGAAAATCCATAAAAGGAGGTATCACTCCTCATTTTGGGACTAATGAGAGTAGTTAGTGAGAGTAACTATATAGTGATTTGCATTTTAGAGCATTTTCTTGAGCATGTCTTAGTCTTCATTCTATTTAGCTTTTTTGAGCATTAGATCATCTAGATATTACATGTTAGGTAATGAAAATCAATCTTAGTCTATTTCATCTTGCATCTTCATTCTAGATTTTTCATTGCATTCTCAATCTTCATCATGTGAATCTTGGGGCAAGTTCCTCATACTTGTTCTCAATCCCTTCACCATCTTCTAGCTTGCATCATAGTGGGATTTATTGCATTGTGTTGGGAGAGCACACCCACAAAATCTCTAAGAGCAAATCAAACAAGTCTTGGGTGCACTTGTTTTAGCTCATCGGAAGTTGTAGTGAAAATTTAGTTGTATTCCAAGTTTCTTGCATGCTTTTAATATTTGGTATATCTTGTATATGCATGTTTTGACTTGTTGTGCAGCTGCGGGGATTTTCATTGCATATAGATGAATCTCCATGTTCGGTGTACCCTAGTCCAGTGTTGGTGTTGGGTCTTCTTTGTGCATTCAAGAATTCATCCATCCTTTTTTTACTCTCTTCAGCTCTCTTAATCGTATCATTATGTTGTTCAATTCTAACCTCATTCTTTAGGAATACCTTTTTCTTTTCTCCTGCAAACATTTAAGGTGTGGCCTTGCTTTCCATAGTGATTGCATGTCATCTTCTTTGGTCTAGGATTGATGTAGGCATCTTTTGGATCAGCTTCATTTGATGACTCTCCATGTTTGGTGTACCCTAGTCCAGTGTTTGTGTTGGGTATTCTTTGTGCATTAAGAATTTATCCATCCTTTTTGTACTCTCTTCAGCTCTCTTAATCATGTCATTATGTTGTTTCTGAATTCTAACCTCATGCTTTAGTTTTTCATTCTCTTCCCTTAGTTCACTGATAATTTGTATTCTTTCAATGAGTTCCATATTCATTTTTTTTGCTTATTGAATCATAATAATAATCTAATTTGTAACCTCATGGTGATGCTATGTAAGTCTTTGTATCTCAGACTCCTTTTCCTATAGCTTTTCTGTGATCTTTCTTCTATCATCCATAGCTAGTGTTCTTTATTTTTCATCTTTCCTTGCATTGTTCATGACATCAATCACTCTTACCATATGTGTCTCTCAACCTATTTGTAAAGATCTAACTTGTCCAACAAGATGTAGATTGATTTCAGTTAGGCTTGTGATGCTTTCTTCTGATGTATCTGATGTCTTGCTTATATTTGAACCTGAAGACTCAAATAAATATGGAATCTCCTCCTCTTGATAAATTGCCTTATTATAGCAAGATGTCATATTCTTTCTTTCATCTAGCAACTGTCTCATGTTGATTCTTGCTTCTTTATACTATTCATAGAACATCTGAATTTCAAGCTTTTTATTCTCAATATTTTTATCAAGTTTGTACTTCTCCATTGTATGATCTTTTCTCTTAAGCCTTTAAGATTTCCAAGAAGAGACTCATCTTTGATACCAATTGTTGGGATTAATGGGAAGTAGTACTGAGAGGGGAGGGGTGAATCAGTACCTCTAAAACTTTTAACACTTTTCAACTTTCTCAATTAGAAATCACTTTATTGTATTACCGACCAAATCTGAACTTCTTGCTTATGCATGTAGTAATAATTCATAAAATTAATTGTATGCAACATTCATAGAAACATTCATGAAATTAATAGACACATAACACAAGATGTGATATCACAGAAAACTCCTATTAGAAAGTAAAAATTGTGGTGGGGATGGAACCCACAAAACTTCACTATCTACAAAATGGAAGGGAGCCGGTTAAGGCTTACAATTTAATCACTTATTATGATCTACCCTGTTAGGAGTATTAATATGGAGACCTATTAGGATCTACTCTGTTAAGAGCTTTAGCAACACTATTAAGTGTGCACTTGGTTAAGAGATTTACAATAGGATTGTGAAATCCACCTTCCTTGAAAGGATTTCTTAAGTGTACTCCACTTGTTAGAATGTGTACAAAATGTTTGACCTGACTGTATGTAATCTATAATTTATGATTATAGATCCATTAAAGCTTACAGTATATGAATATCACCTATAGTGATTGATTAATACCTTTTACTACTTGTTAGTAGCCTTGGTTTTGTTCTTGAAAATTGATTTGATCTTTGTATGTGTTGCTACATTAATTCTCTTGTTTGATCCTTAGATGCTCTCAGTGGCTACAATCATCATCAAAAAACATGTTCAAAATTGATTGAGCATCCATTTATACAATTTATTTGACCTATTTTAGAATCATGCATTACAATGTTAACTCTAGATCCAAGGTATACAAATTGACCTTGATCCTTTAGTTTGCATGCTTTAAATCAGTTAGACTGATAAAAACAATAATAATTACATTACTTTTCCCTCACGTAATGGATTTAAAACAAATCAAGAAGCTAAATAGAAAACTTCAGTGATTTATCTGACATGGAAAGTCAGATCCACTTTTTGCAGGATGTAACTCACTGTCAGTTCTTGATCGTCGGTGTGAACTGAAAGTCTATCGGTGTTCCTTCTTTGAACTAATCGTCGGGTTCCCTTCATCTGTTAGGTTCCACTCTTGACTATTTTTTTGGGTTGCACTGTTGGCTACTCGTTAGGTTCCTTTGTCTTTTCTGTCATTTGGTAACACTGACTAGTGTTATGCCAGGATGCTTTGTACTTAGCAATATTGTTAACCTTGGCATCAGGTAGTGATGTGCCCTATTTGTCGATGTAGTATAAACTAATGGTGTTTATCATGTTTTTCCTTCCATATACTAATGGAAAAATATAATGTCTTCACATTTTTCACACCATATGACTGGAGATAGAAACAAGTTTGTTAAAATGAATAAGTATGATGGTGGTGTTGTGAGATTTGGTGACAATACTCCTAAGCTTATCATTAGAGTTGGATCTATTTCTCTAGATGTAAAGACTAATACTGACAATGTATTACTTGTCGATGGACTTAAGAATAATTTATTGAGTGTTGGACAAGTAGTGGACAAAGGTTATCAATTGAATTTCATTGATGGGAAATGCTCTGTCAGAAGTAAGTTAGGAGACTTGATCGCATTATGTACTAAATCCTGAGGTAATATATTTGAATTAAATACATCTAAGGCTTCTTTTTTTTTGCAAAGGTATATGAAAGTTGGTTATGGAATAGAAGATTTTGTCATGTGAATTTTAATATTATTGTGAAGGAAAGTATGACTAATGCAGTTAGAGATCTACCAAATATTGTGAAGCCATCTAACACCATGTGTAGAGAATATGTAATGGGGAAGCAAACTAGAAGCAATTTTAAAAGAAAATATTACTCAGTCAAAGGGAATTCGGATCTAGTGCATACATATCTGTGTGATTCTACAAGAATAAGATCTTACTACGGTGAAAGGTATTTTATAGTTTTTGTTGATGACGTTTGTAGGATGATTTTGGTTACATATCTAAGAGAGAAATTAGAGTCCTTTAAACAATTCAATATATTCAAAGAAAAAGTTGAGAATGAATCGTGCTTAAAGATAATATGTTTGAGATCAGATAGAGGTGGAGAGTTTACTTCAGATTTGTTCAATACCTACTATGAAGAGCATGGAATATACAAACAGACATCTACTCCTAGGACACCACAACATAATGGGGTAGAAGAATGAATAAACATAACAATATTAGATGTTGCTAGAACCATGTTTCTGGAAGGAAATGTATCACATGTTCATTAGAGAGAAGCTTTTGGTATTTTGTGTATACTTTGAATAGAATTCAGATCGGAGAAGGTACAAGTAAGACTCCTTATGAATTATTATTTAATCATACTCCTACTATGAAATATTTCATAATATTTGGTAGTAAATGATATACCAAAAGAGATGATGAGATAGGAAAGTTTGATGCTAGAAGTGATGAAGGGATCTTCCTTATTTATTCCACTAAAATAAATGCTTATAAATTCTTCAGTCTGAGATTGAGAAAGATGATTGAAATTTTTAATGTGAGGATAGATGAAAAGTTCCAGATTCAGGAGAGAATATATGACTGTAATCATACTATAGAGATCAAGGAGGTTACTGTAGATCAAGAAGAACCTTTTGAGATTGACTATGAGATCGAGGTGTGTCAAGGTGACTCAAATGATCCAACTAAAATTCCTAAGACTCCAACGTATGTTAAGAAAAACCATCCCGAACATCAAATTATTGGAGATGCAAATATAGGAATGATGACAAGATCGAGATTAAGAGATCAAATTTTCTTGATTTCTCAAGTTTAACAAAAATCTACTAATGAGGCATGTAGAGATGAATCTTGGACTAAAGCTATGTAGGAAGAATTAGAACATATGAAGAAAAAAAATACTTGGGAACTAGTTCCTAGACCTAAAGACAAGAATCTTATAGGAACTAAGTGGGTTTTCATAAATAAGATAAATAAAGATGTAATGGTTGTAAGGAATAAGGCAAGACTGATTTTTAAAGGCTAATCACAATAAGAAGGTATATACTTTGAAGAAACATTTTCTCCTATTGCTAGGATTGAGGCTGAGTTTATCTCTTGCTTACGGTGCACACAAAGACTTCAAAGTATATCAGATGGATGTGAAATCTGCATTTCTGAATGGAGATTTAGAAGAGGAAGTATATATTGAGAAACCTGATGGATTTCCTTTGACATAAGATGAGGAAATGGTTGGCAAGTTGAAGAAAGATTTGTATCCATGACTATAACAAGCACCAAGAGCATGGTATGCAAGATTGGACGGGTGTCTACTTCATCTTGGATTCAGAAAAGGTGATACAAACAATAATTTGTACTTAAGAACTAGTAAAGATATCATTTTTGGAGGAAATGATGTAATGAGTAAAAAGTTCTCTTAAGAAATAGAAAATGAATTTGAGATGTCAATGATTGGTGAGATGAAATTTTTCCTTGGATTTCAAATTAATCCAAACAAGAGTGGTATTTTTATTTCTCAAACAAAATAACTTAAATAAATGTTGAAAAAGTTTGGAATGAAAGATTGTCAACCTTTTGGAACACCTATGGTTACTAGTCACAATCTTACTAATACTGATGAAACTCGGAGCATTTTCAGACAAAGTACAGATCTATGATTGGAGGCTTACAATATATGACTCACACCAGACTAGATATTGCTAATGTAGTTATAATTGTGGCAAGATATCAAGAAGATCCTAAAGAGACACACCTTGCTGTTGTGAAAAGAATATTTAGATATCTGAAAGGAACAGTGGATTATGGCTAATGGTATAATAAATATGACAATTTTGATCTACATGTTTATACTGATGCTAATTGGGTAGTAAATATTTATGAAAAAAATAGCACAAGTGGTGGTGCATTATTTCTTGGGAAAAGATTTATTTCTTGGCTAAGTAAAAATTAGGATTGTATAGATTAGTCTACTGCTGAATCTAAGTATGTTGTTGCTGCTATAAATTATACACAAATTGTTTGGATAAAACAAATGCTGAAGGAAATTGCGATAAATTTTGATGAGCCAGTGGTTATCCATTGTGATAACACTAGTACAATGAATATGTCAAAGAATCCAGTAATGCATTCAAAGACTAAACATATTTCCATTAAGTATCATTTCTTGAGAGACAAGGCATCAAAGAAGGAGATTAGATTGGAGTATATTAGCACAAAGGAACATATAGAAGATATATTTATAAAACCTTTTTCAAAGGATGCCTTTGAGTGTCTCAGAGATCTAGTGGGGGTGTGAGTCCCTCCTTGCAAGAACTAAATTTATGCAGGAATGCATTAGTCCAGTCGATTTCAGAGCTATATCATTTTTTTGACTTGATGTATGGATCTACTCCTCAGGGGGAGTGATTGTGGGAATATTATAGAACATATTTGGGTGATTTTGCAATTGGTTGTTCGTGACATGAAGATTTGAAAAAGATACACCTTGCAGAGGAAAGAAGAAGAGTTATGGCACCCTTTACCATTGTTGTCAAAGGGGGAGAGATTATATGAGAAAATACCTACTATTTTAGGGAGAGTTATGATGAGGATATTGAGAAGATTGTATTGAGAGAGTAATTTTGGGTTGATGAATTTTCTCATATGTTTCCATCAATGCCAAAGAGGGAGATTGGTGGAATTGGTTTCTGGTGTTGTTATTGGCATTCATGTTTTGTCACTGGTGTCAAGATATGTTTCTATGGAGGTATAATAGACTAGTTATTATTATTCCTTGATGACTAACAGAAGTGTACAGGTACTATACAATTAATTAAGAATAGGAAAATGTGGTGATGTGTATAGGGATATGTTTTAATCTTATTCCTAAGGTTGCATGGCTTAATATTGTCTACTGGATGAGTTACAGTTGTTTTAGTGAAGACTGAGTACTGGACGGTGACAATGATCTTTGAAAGACTTAGTCTCTGTGTTTTGAGTATAACTTATGGGTGACGTAGATTCAGGTTATGTGAGCTTAAGGAATGGTAGAAGATATGTTAAGAATGGTTTTTTATGTTTCACAGTTTGTAGGACTCTTTGTGATGTCAGATGTGGCATTTGTTTTGGAGGAGACCTATTTGAGGCCGACTTTTGATATGAAGCGTGTATTATGGACTGTGAGTGTGGATTACAGATATTGGATTATATTTGATGAATTGTAATTTATGTTTACTTGTTATAGTATCATGTGTATCTTATCAAGGGGTTAAGTAATTATTTGTACATTGGGAAAGCTTAATTGGCTAACCTAATTGATTATTGTAATATGGTATATATGAGAGAGCTTTTCTCGTTGGAAAGTGTGATTGTGAATGAGACAACAAAGTGTAGAAGCTGTAATCTTGTTTGTGTGAAGTCTCTTGGATGTAGAGAATAGGTTGTGATTATGTTACTTCATTGGAACTGACCAAGCAAAGATAGTTTCGATCAGACATTTCATCAGATTTTATGTCTCATATACATTTGTATTTTGGATAGTAAGTCTTAAGGGTGGATTTAACCTTCTTTAGGTAGTGTGCCTGGGTAGTGAGCCCATTTTTACTCTTGACTTGTAACAAGATTTTTCCTTTACTAGGGACTATGTACTATAATGCATCAATAATCTCCTAACGGGGCTAAATATTTTGACAGGGATACTATACTCTTAGTACATCATTTGTGGGTGCTAATTCCCACTGGGGTTCTACCTTTAACAAGGTTTCCTCGACAACAAAGTATTGTGTTATTGTGTTAGCATTTACTGTGTTATCATTTGGATTAAAGTTTTTTGTTTATAAAGTTTAATGTTTAATAATATTTCTCACAACTGATTCACCCNTTTCTCACAACTGATTCCCCCCCCCCCCCCCCCTCTCAGTTATGTTGGTGGACTATTATTCCTAACAGAAACCTCTAATTTGGAGACAACAATCCACCTATTAATTCATTAGATATATACAATTATTATTGTGTTATAGTTGTACAAGAAGATGAAAATGGTTTACTGCAATAATGCCTACTATCTAGTTCCTCACCTAGAGTTACAAATAGTAGGAATAGTGAATCCTCTGAGTTGTACTATAGACACTTTTTGGAGTTTCCCTATTGTTATCATATCATTAAACTTACTTGGTAAGGTTTATTTTGGTACGTGTAGCCCATCTAAGAGCTCTAACTTGTATCTAATTGTCAAACCAGTTCCTTGACCAAATGTTGCTATTGCAAAAACCTGAAGAAGCAGATGTACATCTAAGTTGGCATTGTTGATAAGCTTTATTCAATTCTTCATCAAAGAGTGCTACTTGACTTAAAAGAGAGGCAAATGACCTATAAATTTGAATAGGTTTTCAACATTATGTGGAATAGAAGTACAAATAAACTTTTAAATGCATAAAGGATAATGAAAATTAAAATCATAAACAAATGACATGCAATTCTAAATCGAGATAGAAATGGAAGAAGTGTCACTAGTAATGTAAACACATGTGGAACAATAGTTTGAAAGAGTAATCATAGAATGTTATTTTTTCCATACATGATGTATCAAATATGCTTGGAACTTGAAATAAATGTTGTAGGCACTTATGATTACAAATTGTAATGGGTGAAGGTATATTATAATGATAAAATGGAAATATAAGAAGATGTACCTTCACCCAACAAATAAAGAGTATTTCTTTGTAGAACTTATTAAGTTGAGATAGGTGTGTTCCTACAAATAGATTAAAAAAAAACCATAATACATAGTGAGTGAACATAATTAAATGTGTAATTTGATTAAAGTTGGTTATGATTTTGTTGCAGGCATCATCACCATGTGTTAGTAAAAAAAACCATTATCAAACAAATTTCCATTCAATTATCAATGGGTGATAGCTCAAAAAACAAGTATGTATAATTTTGTTTATCTACATTATGGGGGCTATTTTAACAATCTCAGACTGAATGTAAGACAGATTGTACGCAAGTATAGTAAGGTGTAACCATTAAAAGAATAGATCATGAAACTCGATGCAAGGTTGTAAAGTTTTTTGGAAGTGTAGAGTTGAAGCAAGGTGTAATAAATAATGTGCCTCTAATTTAAACCATCCCAAAATAATTAACAACTTAAGCGTACATTTATAGTGAACTAAAGAAAGGGGTTAAAAAAGAAGTCAAATGTGAAGGTGTGAACAAGATACAACTCGAATTTTCTCAAATGATAACAAAGTGTTATAGAAACTTGATTTAGAAATTAAATGAAATACAGCTTGGGCATGAAATTTAAATAATTCATAGTGTAAAAACAAATAATGTCTAATTTCAATACACACAACCTAACAAGAAGGAATGGTTTTCCATCTTTTGAAGACTACCAATCAGAAAAGAAGATTATGCACTATTCTCATCTAGTAGTGGCAACAAATATCCAATTGAAAAAATACAAAGGGAGACCTGCTAATAAAATATTATGAACACTTTCAATGGAAGAGCACGAGGCAATCATATACACATTGCATAAAAGAGAGGATGTTGATGGTACATTAGGTTGAATCAAAATTATACATGTAATTTTTTGTTAATTTTTTAATTTTTATATATAGTTCTATCTGTAGATGTCTTATTTCAAGTCTCATATGTAGAGATAATTACTTTTCTTTTCAGGTGTCAAGTACAACTGGAAAACATAGATGTCAGTCAACTTGTGCATTTTACAACTTTTGGCTAATCAAAGTTGTAATACTAGGTGAGTGCAATTCATTTATTTAACTTTTGGATCCTAGATTTAATTTTTCAACTTAAATCATAATTGAGAATTTAAATGAACTTTACATTTAAATACACATTTTCTAACATTTCAACATTCATTTTAATGATGCAGGACATCTAGAAGAACATAGACATGAACTATTTATGCAATTCAATGTACACTTGTATTCGTCCAATTTTGGTTTTATAAAACACATGAGGTCACTTTTATTCATCCAATTTTGTTTTAAATATAAATTGAATGCGTAGTTGTATAGTCATATGTTCACTAATGGATAATGACATAGTTATTTATGCATACATATTTCATAGCTCAAATTAATATGTCATGGTTAGATAGATTTTTTTTATAGTTAATCTTGAAGACAATATTAGTTACATCTTTATTATTTCATCTCAATTATATAATAAGTTATTTGATTAATGATAGATTTAAAATCAATTTCTCTTGTCAATTACATGAAGAAATAACTACTATTAATGATAAAATTACAATTGATATTTATTTATAATTGATATTTAGATAAACTCATATATCTAGATTCAAACCACTATTTAAAAACCCATGAAATAGGATTTTAAAAGTCCATGAATAAGATAAACAACATAGAAAGTCCTGGAATAATATGTATCATATCAAATCATGATATATATATATATATATATATATCACACAACAACGTCCTATTTTAACAATAAGTCCAAATAATATGATAACAAGTCCAATAATATGATAACAAGTCCTGATCATAATACAAGTCCAAATAACATGATAATAAGTCCCAATAACATGTGTCATCATAAAATGTCCATCATATAATCACATAACAAGGTCTAACATGTGACAAAAAAGATTTAAATAATGTATATAACACATATGATTTAACTATGCTCGTGGAGATGATCTGCAATCCTCTTCACTCTATGTGAAGGTGAGTGGGATGCACCATCGTGTTGTGTCTACTCCTGAGTGCCCTTGTCCTCCTGTACATTTTTAAAATATCGCATCAAAAGATTATGTCTATTAAATTCAAATGACTTTCATAATTCTCTTAAAAAGTAAAATTAATATTAATCAAAATTTAAAATTTTACCATGCGCCCATGCTCAGTAATGCCCTCAGTGGGACAAGGGGGTCATTTTTTGGCAATGTCAAAAGTGGATGCAGTCAAGTCCTTTAAAAAAGAGTGAAATAATGTATAATTCAAATTATTCACATAATTCACTTAAAAAGTAAAGTTAATATATTAATGAAAATTTAAAATTTTACCATGCGCCCATGCTCGGTAATGCCCTCAGTGGGACAAGGAGGTCCTCTCTCGACAACATTAAAAGTGGATGCAGTCAAGTCCTGTAAAAAAGAGTGAACGCATGTATAATTCAAATGACTTTCTTAATTCTCTTAAAAAGTAAAATTAATATTAATGAATATTTAAAATTTTACCATAGGTCCATGCTCAACAATGCCCTTAGTTGGACAAGGAGGTCCTCACTCAGTAACATCAAAAGTGAATGTAATCAAGTCCTATAAAATAAACATTAATTTTTTTTATAATCCAAGTATAAAAGAAAGGTACACGCTAGACAATGCAAAATTAATTTTTTAATCACGACCTGAAAAGATAATGTCGATCGTTAAATTTGGCTCAATCTTGTACAAGCATGTAAATATTTATGGTGGTGTTGACCTTGACAACATATACAAAGCATGCATCAAACTTGTATATACCTAAATTTTAAAGTATATAACTTGACTATAAATTTATCAAACAAAAGCATTTACATTGGATGTCTGATGCATAGCCAACATCACTGATGAGTCAGGATGTAAATGTGATGCAGCATGAGGCAATCCAAAATCCTACAGGTGAAAATAATAGGCACGAATAAAAGCTATACATAAATTAGTAAGCATATAAACATTTAATATTAATGAATGGAAAACATACTTTGGGTATATGAGTCCGAGTCTCAGTGACCAATACAACAAAGCATGAAGAAATGCCAATGTCATTATTAGATGAAGCACCCTATAAAATTGCAAAAAATATATAAAAATCATTATCAATTCAAGTTTTAATTGTTTACTTTAAATGTACTAAAATGTATCTAGATCAAAGTGCATACTGTGAATAGGTGGCCATGATCTTGAGGTGTGGAGGTGATATGATGATGGTCACTGAATGACCTAGTGTCTGTGAGGATAAAATATCCTATACCCAGGATCCATTCTCGAGGTAATTTATTGAGGTATTGAGGTGAATACAAAGGTACAAAGGCTTTGCTTATATAGGCAAGAGTAGATAGGAAACATGGACATGGTTGAGACAAGTGTCTCAACCTAGAGGAAGGAGAGTTACAATAGAACACAAAAATATCCTCTAAGATAAGGTAGATTCCAAGTTGGACTCAATGATATCCATCTACCCAATTAATGAATGTACCCAAGTAAACTTAAGTAAAGAGTAAACATTGAACTATTTACTCAAACACCCCCCCTTATGTTCAACTTAGGGAGTACAACAATGTAGAAGAAAATATTAATGAGTCCCAGCAACAAGGTCATGTTAGGTACCCATGTACAACTACAATGCAATCTCTCATAACTAGAGAAAAGGGAGAAAACCCTGTGGGAGAAAACTCCTCTCAAAAAGAGGGAACATGAAGGTTTGAGAAGCCTTCAAAAAGATGTCCTAAAATCATAAGCATGAACATCGCTGAAGAATGAAGAATCCATACACAACTACCAATGACTAATACAGTGCTCTATCTAATGATCTCCTCTGAAGAAAATGATGATCAGGAAGACAATAATATAAATGAGTGCTCCAAATGACACTTCTCGAACATTGATCATATGAAAATAATAGCAATAGCATTTGTCGATCGAATATACAGACGACACAAGAATCTACATGAGTGATGTTCACTACACAACCAATGATGTCGTTTGAGTGATACCATTTTCTATTTTCAATTAAGTTCAAAATACAGGGGAAATAGTCTTAAAAGCAATCCAAGAGTGTTTCAGCACACTTCAAGTGAAACTGAGGAGCCTCCACAAAACTAGAATGCAAGAGTATCTCAATTCACTTCAAGTGAAACCAAGGAAGCATTAGCATGAATAGTATGATAACCCCCATAATGCTGACTTGGGTACGGCATGAAAAATCCACTGAAATGATGTATCATGATGCTATGCATAAGGGAGAAAATATGTATCTGCAACTGAGAAAAGTGTTTGTGCGGTCAAACAACACACTCACATGAGGCAAGAATATCAACATTTTTCTATTGTCATGGATGAAATATCACTTTGACAAAGCTATGATTGGAAAACAAAGTCTCTACACAACCCCCCATGACACTTTATAATTCAATGCGAGTACAATAATATGGCACATCATGTGTGCAAAAATTCCCCAAAAGACATGGATGGACACTGGATCTAATGCGTCTACAACTAGTGCTTAGAAAGGATGTTATTTTAAATCATACAAACACCAACTCAATAAAAACTTGAAAACAAATTGCACCCATGATTAGTGCATGAAATCACCTTTGCGAAAATGTTTCATTTTCCAAAATCGGACTCTGAATGTCCAAGTTAGGGTCATGTGAAGAAAAGCATCTATTAGGGCTGAAAGTTGAAAAAATGGCCCACCTCTCTTATGTACCCAGGGGCATGGTTTTGGTCCGTCATGGGACCATCAACTCAGCATGTCAGAAAAGAGTGCCCCTCCTAGAGGTAGCGGGCCCAAGAAGAGCTGAACAGGGGAATGGGTCTGATGGTGGCTCTGTGCGCCACCCCCATAACCACAAAAAACCATTGAAGGCAAAATGAAAATGTTGCGATAGACAATGTAAATCCACACAAAAGTAGATATAGAGAGGCTCTTATGAAGCACAAGCAAGGCTCTCAGTTGCTCTATGTGACAAGAAAAGTATGAGACTTCAGATTTCTCCATTTGACCACAAGTGATGATCATTCTTTGAGGCACGGGCTAAGGAATGTGTGGGTGCTTCATAGAGCTTTTTTTCCATAGAGCAAGAGGGGAAACAACTTAGCATGTTGAATTTTGTCACCAAGATGGCTGATCCAATAATAACCTACCCAATCTGTGCAAAGTAGTCATATAATGTCACTGCCCAATAGAAAAGTTCTCACGGGCAAAGCATAATGATGCAAAACTTTGCAACAACAAACTAATGGTCTTCAACGCCATGTGGTCTTGCATACAGTAGTGATCAAAGGTCTGATACACTAACACATCAACTGCAGGTCAAGGATGAGTTAAATTTGGGCCCATACAATAGTAGCCATATCGGTGCCAAAAGAAACTCATCTTCATTGTTGTTGTGAAGGTGAAACTGCACGCGCCCACGTGAATGGTCAAAACCGTAAACCCAAGGCCACTGGTGATCCACCAAGGCAACTGGTCCACAACGTCCAAGAAAGGCGACCCAATAAATAAATGGGCCAATGAACGACAACTAGAAAACAATATAGGTGTCTTCAACAATGCATTGTCGATGGTACAATTAGTAAAAGAGCCAAGATGTGGATACATAGACTGTAGTCGATATGGAAAAAGAGAGAAAGCTAAGTAGCCTCCACGCTTTTGTTGCGCACGCCACTGAAGAGAGAAGCTAAGAAGCTTGCAAAGGAGGACCCATAATCTCAACCATAAAAGCTACTCTAATCAGAAAAGGATCTCCACTCAGAAAAGGTAGTGTCGGTGTCATGTGCCAACCACAAAAAGCTTAATCAATGAGGAATCTTGAAAGGCTGAGGAAAATGAGAAAATTTTTGTTGAAAAATATACGGGTCCTCAAATCAATACGCATGTAGGTGGATAGCCACATCGTGGTGCCAGCCCAGCCACGTCCTTGGTCTTCCACAGAATGCTGACACCAAAATCACACTATAACACCGACTTCGACTAGAGGTAGTATTAATTTGCAAAGCCAGCTAGAGCATCATCATAGAAACGTGCCAAAAATGAGAAAATACAACCATCAAAGTAACCAACAAAATAAAAATAATGGCTTTGAGACACAGATAGAGATGACACAAGAATCTGCAAGAGTGACCTTCACTATACAACCAATGATGCTGTTTGAGTGATACCATTTTCACTTTTCAATCAAGTTGAAAATGTAGGTGCAATAGCCTTAAAAGGAATCCAAGAGTGTTTCAGCACACTTCAAGCGAAACCAAGGAGTTTTGATACCATGTTAGGATAAACTATCCTATACCCAGGAGCCAGTCTACAGATATCCTCCAGAATAAAGAAACAAAACACAAGAATGTATTGAAATGATGAGGTAATGTATTGAGGTATTTAGGTGAATACAAAGGTACAAAGGCTCTGCTTATATAGGCAAGAGTATATAGGAAAAATTGACATGGTTGAGACAAGTCTCTCAACCTGGAGGAAGGAGAGTTCTTATAGAACTCAACAATATCCTCTGAGATAAGATGGAGTCCAAGTTGGACTCAATAATATCCGTCTACCCAATTAATGAATCTATCCCGCAGAGGTAAATTTAACTATAATTTAGAGAGCAATTTTAAATTTTAATATTTATACACATGTATCAACCATAAGATTTGAATTAATGAATGCACCTATGTAAATGTAAGTAAAGAGTAAATAGTTCACTCTTTACTCTTTACTTATGTTTTCATAGGTACATTCATTAATTCAAATCTTATGGTTGATACATGTGTATAAATATTAAAATTTAAAATTGCTCTCTAAATTATAGTTAAATTTACCTCTATGGGATGCTCATTAGCTACACAAAGAAAATTAACATATGATGTGATCTCATCTCCAAAATTACCATGTGCATCACCATCAGCATCATCATATCCACCATGGGCAACACGATCACCTTCAAGCTTACTCTGTGGAACCCTATATGTATCCATATAGATCATGCAAACATGTTGGAGCAGAGCCCCAAACTATATCAAAATAGACACCTAGGGTTTCACAATACTCCTTACTCCCATATAATCTAGAGCTATGTCTATAGTTCCCAAAATCCACAATGACAAGATTGGATCTTCTACCCATTCTTCAACACCCTTAAGGGCCCAATATGACACAAATAGAACCAATTAATTCAGGGATGGAGAAAAGGTTCTAATAATGCTAGATATCAATTTTAGATACTATGCAACACAAATCCCACACAAATATATCTCTGAAACTCGATTTAGACACCTAAGCCTATATAGGGCTACAAGGAGAAAATATGGATTCTTGAAGGCAACTTAGATGGAACTCCACCATAGAAATTCTTGACCACCCTCAAACTCTTCAATCGATCCCCCAACAACACTCTCCAAGTTAGGGCTCTTGACCAATCCCGTAACTCCTGCTATCCTCAATTCTCTCCTAGGCCTAATTGGGCTATTAGGTCACTTTTACAAAGAAAGTTCTTAACTTTGATTCACTTTCCAATCCCTCCAATTGGAACACTTTTGGGATCACACAAAACTTCTAAATCCAAGGATTTAGACTTCTATTCCACCTCTGGGCTGAGTTGTGCCTCAAAACCCAAATTCTGGACAATCACATCTAGATGCTTGTCCAAAGGGTTTAATCATTTCTCTCTCCATCAACTACCTCCTAGCTAGAGACCACAAAAATATTGAAATAAATTCCCTCCTCCTTCCTTTCCACCAAGACTTTTATTTTTTTTAGGGTGGAACCTCTAGGAAAGAGGAAATTTGTCTCGAAACTCTAGTTAGGGCCTTCCTGCGACTAGTGGCTACAAAAAAATGGATAAATTTATTTCTACTTATTTTAAAGACTTCAAACCACTTGAAAAAATATCATAATACACTAGGAAAAATTTCCAAGTCCTTCAATGATGTGTTGGTGTCTGTACAGAATCATACAACTCGAATTATAGTCAGAATTTACAAGAAAATAATTAAATTTTATTGATTTGAATAAAAGTTCTTACAATAGGTTCACTCCAACCCTGGAGAAAGGTTTCTCAACCTTTTCATACAATTCCCAAATAGTTCCAACTGACCAAAATTGGTCGTGAATGTTGGGATTTAAATCTTGCACTTTTTGCAAAAGTTCTATTATGCAACATTGACAACTTTTTGCAAAAGTTGTCAATTGTCAACAATCTTGTAAAGTTCTAAACTTAAACTCCACTTAGGACCTTATAAATTCTATATTAACAATTCCAACTTTCTTTAGGCCTCCTAGACTATTCTAGCCCAACATAACTAAAAATTGTCCAAAATTGCTAAGGTAGACAACTAGGTTTATAACAATATCTATTGTCACTTTGCCTTACAAATAGGACTTTATTATTGACATTGGATCCTAGATCCAATCACTACCCTAACCCTTTGCATTTGGGTCCATTGGTGTGATTTAAATGGATGAACTTAAGGGTGCTCCTGAACCACATGTGATATGCTAGGGGCAACCCTCACTCGGTCAACTGCTCTAACAAATTGCCCGAAAGGGCATTCAATTAACCAAGAGCTGACTGCACTGCTTAATGAATGGATAGGTGTAGGCACTACTAGAGAAGGAAGAGGAACAAGGGGATCATTAAATAGAAAATTCTAGTTCTATCACTCAATTTGGCCCCTTCCCTTTTCTATGGCATACCCCAACCAACCCCCTGGAATTCTCTCATATCAAAGTAATTGGGTTTCCTACCTAATTAAAATTTAGCCCTTATATTTTTCAAAAAACATAGGGGGAGCTCATGATTGGCATGTGGTGGATGGTCAAATACCATCCACCACCACTCCCAAAATGGTCATCTATATCTGTGGGTGTTGACACCATCTAATAGAAATACGTGGCTTCTGGCCAACTATCTCCTCACCCATTTTTGGGTTCACAAAATAACGTTTCATATAATTTCTCATAATTTTTAAATTGTTGACCTCTTTATAAGAGAGTTCGTTAGCATAATAGGCACACATGGAGTCCCTCGCTAACTGAAAACTATCTATATTAGAGTCTAATAAATGTACTGAATCTAGAATGCCTTGCATGCATATTTTCAATTTAAATATTTTTTATTTACCTATAATAGACATGTCTATATGATATGCCAAGGAGGAGAATTTTTCAACTTGAGGTGCCTGAATCTGATTTGGGAAAATGAATAGTCATTTCTATGGCTTTTGAGCATTTTTTACATGATTAAAAGGTGTGTTTGGGCCCAAAGTGCTCCAAAAATGTAGATTTCTTTTGGGACTAATAACCATCCCCCACCTTCAAATGGCTCTATATTTGGCCTCTAGTGTCAGATTTGAGCGAAACAAGAGGTTATTTTAATAGAAAAAGGTGTTCTAAATTTAATGGTGATCTGAAATTTGAGCCAATAAGCTCTAATTTTAACCTTTAATAGAAAGACACAAAATTAAAAACCCCAAATTTCACCACAATTATCTCAAATGGATATTCAATAGCACTCCACAAGCTCTGATACCATGTAAGAATTTGAATATATTAACAACCCAAGATCTAGAGGCCAATGAATAGAAAAAAAGAAAGAGAGACAATATTGACAATATTCTCATTAACGATTTAATAATCAAGCTAACTAAGAAAAAAAACTCTAATTCATGGATTGATTGAGTTGAGTACAATGTAGAAGTGCCTACTTATATAGGCAAGGAAATAAGAGAACATAATAACTAGGAAATACCTTATCACCCACACAAGGTGGAGTCACATGTCCACCAAAGGTTGATCATCCTCCATTGTACAATGAAGTTTATGCAACATGTAGAGGATGATAAAGTGATAAGTGCACTAAAGGTGGAAAAAACACATAAAGTGGAATGTGAAAAATGCTATCACCACCTTAAGTAGAATTTTTCCTACACCATGTGCAACTAAATTTGAAAACTCCTAAGTGTCTCAAATGTAAACTACCATGTTATGCATTATCCTAAGTAAGCTTAATTAAAGTATAATTAGGTAAATAATTAACTATAACAACAAAAATCAAATAAACTTGACAAACCAAGTTGCATGATGGTTGTACTTGAAATGAGATTTTTAACTACTATAGTTTTAATATATTTTGATTTTATTATATTTCTTTTAGCTTTATTAAATATATGTTTTTACCAAATGTCAACTTCTCTATTCAACATGTGGAAAATAGTAAATTAATAAAAAGTTGGAAAGTATATATGGACTCGATATCAATGTCCTTGATCTAAAAATTTAATTAATAAATTTCAACATATTAGAAAATAATAATTTTTAACTTTGTACATCGATGTATGAATTATAATTAGTTTGACTAAAAAATAATTAAAAATATTCAACAAAACTTTATGAAACTAAATGCAACCATTTTATATTTCTATTAAAAACCTTAAATTGAAATAATCATAATTTTATCCCTTGTAGAAAAAAAATTACTTGCAATGTCATGCACATAACTGTATAAAAAAGGTTTCTTATTATTAAAAACTAGTTAATTTTGGCATTAACTATTACATTGATGTTAGCATAACTATTCTCCTATTCCATTATACATCTATATGGTTATATTGTAAGTGTTCTCCTTGTATAAATTATATGGGCCTATCGATAAAGATTATCAAACATTTTACTCTCGCTCCAACATTTGGTATCAAAACACTCTTCTAGTTTTTGTTTGTTCCTGAGAACGTTTTGGGTATGGTTGTCATCACGATGTAATAAATAGACACAACCCAAGATTTCCTCTAGTATGACAATGAGATTGTTTGAAAAATGAATGCATCATGGCCAGTGCCACCATGGAAGAGTCACAACAACTTATTGGTTCATGAAGAAGACACAAGATTTCTCCAGATCATCAATTCTAAGGCTTTGTTTTGGATCATAGGTCATAGAAAAAGCTATAATGAACATTCAACATTATTTTATTTTCTACCAAGATCTAAAAAATACTCTACCTATTCTTCCTTGCCACCACAAATTAATTACAAATTGTAAGGCACTTCTATCTCTACATTGAATTTATCTTTAGCAATGAGGAAAAGGGGCAATTTGAATTGAAGGTTGGATTATGTAAAATAGCAACCATTTGAATGAAAGTTCACATGGAGAAGAATTCATAATCATTCATTTAAAAAAAAATGGTATTAATGAAAACTTTAGGCCATAGCATGCTAAAATGATGAAGGTAGATGAAATTTTAAGTAGGAGTGAAAGGTATGCACAAATCCAATGTTGATATTCATTAAAATTTATGTTATTTGGAGGTCAAGGTCAAAATTAAAGTCTGAATAGTTTTGTCTATATTAGGGAAATTGATAATAAAATATGATAACAAAGTCAAGGTTTTGGAGAAGTGCAATAATATTGAGATCTTTTTGTGCAAGAAATTTGTAGGTTCTAAACTCATTGCAAGCATCATGGCCACACATATTAATTGTCTTAACTAAGATTTTGAAGAGTATCAGATAGAGGATAGAGATAAAAAATAATCATATGTCTCTAGTAAAATATTTACAGTATAGGCACATCAATGGTGTGATTGATCAAGACTCTATTATACTTCTTACTCCTTTTTTGGCAGGTGCACTACTTTATCAAGTGTTGTTTTTTAAGGTAAGCTAGATTGTGAGAGAAGATGCAATTCAAGTTAGTTTTATGATTTTTGTAGGGTGCCAAGAAGGTTATGTATCTTTCCTCAAATGTGTTGATCATGTAATCTATTTTCTTACTATCAGTGCTTAGGAAGGTGTAGCTCATAGTATTAAAACAATTATTGAGCATTTTGTAGATATATATCCATCTATGTTACTAATGGATCATCAAACTATAATTCTTGGATGTTCTGGGCCATCTTTGTCACACATGATAAATCCTTGAGAGACTTGAATATGCAACATTAGATGGATGAAGAGTATAAGTTTCACTCTGGAGATTGGTAGCATCAGAGGATGGAGGAACCTCCATCATCTCAACTCAGCTTCTCAATTTGGGAATGTGTTATGTATGAGCAATATTTTTAGAATTTTTGGTTTTCCATTTTGGTTTTCTTTCTAATGCTAACAAATTTGAAGAATGCATGTCTTGTGAAGACTCATTTTGGAGACAGGTTTGGGATTTGGTATAGCTCTCAATATGGATTATTGTCAAGGGAGCTTCAAAGTATATGATTGATAAATATACCCTTTTGCAGTTACTAGAAAACTATAGAGATATATCGCATGTCTTATGGATCATTGTTTAATAAATCAAGACTTTGTGAATCTTCGAGAGTTTGAGACTGAGAGCTTAAGAACACTACTCGAAGCTACACCTTCCTGATGGTTAAGAGACATCTTGATGGAGCCTTTCTTGGTTTAGGATTTGTTACTTCAGAAGAATAGTTTCTCAAAATATGTATTAGAATCATGTAATCAACATGTTTTGTTATGTAAGCTCCTTAAGGGGGGGTTTGTAAGGAAAAACAAATTATGATCAATGTAATAAGGCGATGAATGTTGGCTTTAACTATTACATTTTTATTAACATAACTGTTCTCCTATCCAGTTGTAAAATTATATTGTAATTGTTCTCCTTGTATAATATTTATGGGCCTATCAATAAATATTAACAAACACTCTTTTCTCACTCAAACAATTATCAAAGGAGGTGAGAAATGAAATGCAATTTGATTCCAATATTGCATAAAAATACATTTAGAATATACAAACAAAATATCACAACTCACTAGTTTGTATCATCTTTGAATTCCTAATGATTTAGTACTTATAAGTGCTAAAAAGTGAAGATTTAGTTTAAAATATTGATTTTAGTATCAAGTCTAGTCAAGATGTACATAACCCACTAAATTTTTGACTTGTCCTTTGGTTATCTCCAACTACTATGGAATTCTTTTATTTATTATTTTTTTTCAAATCTTTAAAGCTTTAAGTTGGAATTACTCTTCATAGAACTTATTATTTTTAGGTTTCCAATCATAATAGAATTTTAGAATATGATGATTTCCTTTGACCAAAACCATTTTTAATCCCCTTTGAACATTAAAACCTTCCATGATTACTATATTATTCACAAATGAACTTTTACACTTGAACAAAGTTTTGACCATGATGTAATCTTTTGATAATTTATTCCTTAACTTTTTCATATGTATCCAATCATAGGTTTTTTTAAACACATATTTTCATAACAATTTTTCAATCTGTATATTTATTAATATCTCAAGAATTGTCCTTTATATGTCATTTCTTGTTATGGTGAGAATATTCCATCTACTCCATTCCTTGATCAATTTTTTTTGAAATTGTAACATCATTTACTTTACTTTGTACATTTCAAAAACCTTCATAGTTTAGCCTCATAGTTGAATAAATAAGGTTTCTCATTTCTTTTTAATTCTTTCTTAGTGGAATTTGTATCACATTCCTTTTATGAAGTTTAAACTAATATTCTTTTCATTATCAAAACATCTAAAAAGATTTGTAGAAATATTGTTTTTGATAGAAAAAGTAGCAAGAGGGTGTTGGCCCGTGGAAAAGAGGACTAGTAGCACATTAATAGCATATTAATGGAACTAGTCTAAGCTGTGAAGCATTTTAGCAGTATAATCTAAATCACCAGTTCTAGTTCTGCCTCTATCAAAAACATAAATGACAGTACTTCTCTAAAGGATTAAACCAGAGTACTTGCTATCATCAGTAGCATAAAAAGTATCAACAATAAGCCTCGCAGGGCTACAACAAAACATATAAAAACCAAAATTAACCCCAATCACAAAATAGGGGAACCGAGGGTCAATCCCAACCCAAATTACCTGAACCATAGACAGCAGAGTTATTTCCTCCCTCCCAACTAGTTAGACAGTAGGGTTCTCGCCCACTCCTCTTGAAGAAACAAGAACAGATCCTTATTGTCCTCATCTGCTTCCAACCTGCCACCTGCCAACTTTTCCTGCACATTACAGAGGGTCATAGCCGAAGCATGCATGACCTTCAGGGAAAATTTGTTGGTCCTCATGCACTGGTTCATCAGGTCTTGCATATTCTTCTTTATCTCAATAATTTATTTGTCGAGATTCACAAACTTTATTTTAAGGGTGCCTGTGAAATTGCATTTTTCCTCCTTGGCCAAGGTGTGAGGTTTATCCTGGGTATCTTGATGGGGACTCTGGGGTGGGGTGGGGTTCTTGGGGGTATCTGTGGTTCTCTGGAGGTTGGGTAGGGGAGTATTACCAGTCGGGCTCATATAGCCTTCCGAGGAACCATTTCTGGAGTTGGTGGAGTGGGAGGCATTCCCAGATAGAGAGAGCTCTTTGGAGGCTATTTCCATCATCCTAATTTTGCATTGTTCCTTTTCTATTCTGTTAGACCTCCGACAACCCAAACCACTTAGGTCCACCTCCAAATTAACTTGGGTTTCCATCATTTTCCATTTTTTGGGCTTGTAATCCATCTCAGGTGTGCTATCAACTCCTTTCCCTTCATTGTAATCCACAAAATCAGAAACATACGACTCCTCCTAGCCCTCCTTCTTACATATGGGATTTTTAATACTTTTTTTATGGGTTGTGCTCTTTTTCTCCATCAGCACAGGCTCTTGGGTGATACAGATGGATTGGGAGGAGGAATTGGTGGTCTTTTCAGCTTTTTGCAGGGGCTCCTCCTGGGGCATCATCTAGATAATCAGAGGGGATTGGGGTGTCAGGAATATGGCCTTGTGAAACTTGTAGAGACAGAGGAGGAGGCCCTAGTGGAGAATATCCCTATCTGGGTTTCTTTTAATATCTAGGACATTACTTTCTATAGAATGTAGAATATAGAACGGTATAGAAATTAAATTCTTGTTCCTAATGTGGTTCAGAAAAGGTAAGTGGTAGTTGTAGAACATAGTGAACTTACCTTCAAGCGTGAAATACTTCATTATTATGAGATAGATTTTTGGCCAGAAGTCCAATAGCTCCTCCCTGTTGAAACCCCCATGTTTTCTCACTGGAAACTCACCGTCTTTGAAAAATTATTTTAGGCTGGTAGGGTCGGCAGTCTGACTGGTCTTTTTGTATTTTTTTCCCGCCATAGAGAGCCCCGTTGCCTCTGTAATGACCTCTTCATTGAGCTGGAAGTGGATGCCCCCAACCGAGACACTTTTGTTGTTCCAGGAAGAGACAAATTGTTTGGATAATCTCTCATCATGTCAACCTTTCATTCTTTCCATGAACCCCCAAATGCCAGTTTCTTTGTAATAATGGGTGACCAGCGGATCAGAAGTGAAGGCTTCATCAATATTATCCAGCTCAATTTAGAGAATATTACCCCCCATCTCAGAGGTCTGCTCCTTAAGCGTTAGAATTTCCTTGGAGTTTGAGAGCTGAGTATTAATGCAGGCCATATAAAACCACTCGTTATCAAAACTCCATTTCAAATAATGCTTATACTTAACCTGTTGATTTTGAGAATTTTGGAGAATGGGCTCCATACCGCCAAATCTAACAGATCTCTAGGTGTCATTAATAGTAATAATAGCATTAATACCATAAATAGCCAAAAAAATATTTTGAAATTGACAACGATCACTCCACACATTCAAAAGGTAATGATAGAACTTTATGGGAATGTGAGTTTTCCTTTTCATAAACACACAAATCACCTGAACATGCCAGCACGTGATCGAGGAGGGATTTGTAATGAATACGCCAGTCTGGCACATTTAAACTGTAGTATTCATTTCTCCCTCGATGAGTTGTTGAGTCATCGGAGGTAATTCATCAATTAACACCAAACTATTTAGTTTGGTTTGTTTTAGGCCAATTGCTGCCATTGAGTCAGTAGCCGAGTTCCCTTCTCTGTATGTATGACCAATCGTCATGTGTTGGAAGCTATTGAGAAGCTCACATATCTCCATGATGATTGGTCTAGCCTGCCACTCCAGCACCACTCTTGACTACCTCGATAATCACTTTGGAATCCCCCTCGATTTCCAACTTTCTAAAGTTCATCTATTTCACAAATTTAATCCCCTGGAGAAGACCAATTCGCTCCACCTGGGTTACAGTACAATTATTGATCAGTCCTGCATAAACCAGCAGGAAAGTGCTAATGTGATCTCTCAATACTCCTCCCCCTCCATGCCCAATATTATTAACTACCCCATCAAAGCTTAATTTTATCTTACCTCTAGGGGGTGATCCATTTGGTGGCTTTTCTGGCTACCTTTTTTTCATCGTCAAACCTAGAGAACCCATTCAGGAGGTTCCAGCATTCAGCAATCTTAACTTCCCAGTCAGCAGGTGAACTATCGGGGATCTTCCATTTAGCTATTCTGGCATTCTCACTCAAGAGCTTAGTAGCGGTAAGTAGATAGGTTTCGGGCTGGGTAGCTTTCTCCCTAAAAAATTGTGTTGTTCCTTTCCTTCCAAATGGTCCAGCATATGTGCGGGGGAAGCATTCGCTAGAGGAGTTGTAGCAGGGGGTGATTTGAAGGGGATCTCTCCAATTACTGAATTGGTGCACATCACAATCTAGGCCCATGAGATACCCAACTTGTCAAAAATTCCTTGCCACATGTAGGTAGCATACTCACAGTGGATGAAGACATGCTTTGCCATTTCTTCCACCTTTTCACATAGGACACATTTGTTTGCCATGGAGAAGCCTCTTTTTGTAAGATTATCTTGGGTTAGGATCTTACCGTGCATTAGGGTCCACCAGAAAAATTTTATTTTAGGCGTGAGCTGGGGGATCCACACCTTCTTCCAGTCGCCTTGGTCACTTTCCTCCTTAAGAAGCAGGTTGTAGGCAGAATTAACCGTGAAAGCACCAGTCTGAGTGGGGGCCCAGATAATAGAGTCTTCAAACCCAAGAAGTCTGATATTAGTCAGACTATCCATAAGATCCTTGGCCATGTGTTGCAGGTCTGGTCTGTCTGTTAATCGGTTAGGTAAATCAACCCAATCTCTTTCGTTGATGTAGTTGGAAGCTCTAATGCCCAGGCTAGATCCGAGGTAGTCCATGAGTGGTTTGAATCTATGGCCCAGGTGAGGTTGGTTCATGATCCAATGGTCATTCCAAAATCTGATGGACTTTCCATTACCAATTTGCCAAAAAGCACCTTTGGTTAGAAGGGTTTTACACTTACAAATGTTTGTCCAGAGTTTGGATCCACTAGGGAGGTCACTTTTGTGGAACATCTTTTTTTAGGAATGGCCTTGGAGGTATTTAGTTTCCACAATTCTGCACCAATTCACTTTTCCCTCAATGAGCTTCCAAGCCACCTTCGTAGTAAGGGCCTTATTCATCAAGCCAATTTTTCTAAGACCAAGTCCTCCCAATCTTTTCGGGAGGTAGACAGTGTCCCAATTGACAAGAAAAATCCTCCTTATCTTCAGACCCTGCCCACAGGAAGGTTATCTAAATTTTTTCAATTTTATCAACCATGTTGCTTCTGATTTTGAAGAGGGTAGGAAGTAGATAGGGATCCCCTAGAGAGTGGAAGCTACCAACTAAAGTTTACTAGCATTGCTTAATATCTTTCCTTTCCAGCTAGCAAGTTTCCTCTGGGTTCTTTCCAGAATAGAATTCCAGAATTCTTGGGACACCTCTTTGACCGTGAGGGGAAGGCCAAGGTAGGTAGAAGGGAGTGAGGCCGCCAGACACCCCAGAATTAGAAGCACCTTATTTTGTAAGTCCATTGGAGTATTGAAGAAGAACAGTCAGCTTTTTTGATAGTTAATACATTGACCCGAAGCCCATGCATAACATTCCAGAATTTGTTTCCATTGTCTAGCCTCAACAACAAAAGAATACCCAAAGAGGAAAGTGTCATCAACAAACTATTCTAAAACCACTTGAGGGTGTGTGGAAGCAGCTTTGATACCTTTTATCCTTCCGGTAGCGGATAGCATGCCAAGATTCCTACTAAGCACATCAGCCACCATGATAAAGAGGTAGGGGGAGAGGGGGTCTCCCTTTCTAAGACCTTTCTTAGGAGTAAAATGGCCTCTAGGGGAGCCATTGGTTAGAACTAAAAAGCTAACAGTTTGAGTACATTCTTGTATAATTCAGATAACCTTTTCATTAAAGCCCATTTTAGCATGGATTTTAAGCAGAAAAGACCAGTTAACTTTGTCATACGCTTTAGAGATATCTAGTTTAAAGGCCATACCTGGGACCTTTATTTTGTCCATAGAATGGATAATTTAATGGGTAACCATGGCTACATCTAGGATCTGTCTACCTGGCACAAAACCTTTCTGATTATTATAGATAATCCTATCGAGAAGAGGCTTGATTCTGCCCATCAGGATCTTGGTAAGGATCTTGTAAAAGGTATTGCAAAGACTAATGGGTCTAAAGTCAATCATAGAAGTAGGATTGTCATTCTTAGGAATGAGCACAATGTAGGTTTGGTTATGCTATCTGAGAAGGCGTCCAGTCCTGAAGAAATCTCTAGCAGCTCTAGTGATATCACTCCCCAAAATTTACCAGTATTCCTGAAAGAATGCCAGAGGAAATCCATCTAGTCTATTGGCTTTACAAGCTCCCATATCAAAAAACACCTTCTTAACCTCTTCATCAGAAACCCACTTTGTAAGAATGTCATTATCCCCAAGGGTAATAGCGCTTTGGATGTGTTCTAGGAGCTGGTTTTGGATGTTGTCTGGGAAATAAGGGCCCACATCTGAGTACAGGTCCTTAAAGTAATTAACTGCAACCTGGTTAATGTTATCCTTTTCCTTGACTTCATTCCCTCCCGCATCCAATATAGAGGAGATGGTATTTCTTTTTTTGTGGATGCTGGCAGACCTATGGAAGAAAGTCATGTTTTTGTCCCCTTCAGCAAGCCACTGGATTCTGGATCTCTGCTTCCAGTAGATTTCTTCTTTTTTCAGGGTTTTCTACCACTTGTGTCTAGTCAATTCCTCCTCCATTTGTACCTAGGGTAGGTAGCTACTAGTCGCTAGATGTGCCTAGAGGGAAATGAGAGTTTCTGAGAGATTGGTCTTCTCCTTATAGAAGTCACCAAAGTTGTGTTTGCTCCACCCTTTTACCTCCCGTCTGATAATTTCTAGTTTTTTTGCAATTCTGAACATTGCAGTACCCCCAATTTTAGTCTTCCACAAGAATTTTACTTGGTCCCTAAAGGAAGGGTGAGAGCACCACATAATTTCAAATTTGAAGGGTGGTAGGCTTACCTTAGGGGAGTCAAGCCAGCAGAGAAGGAGGGGGTTGTGATCCGAAGTTGTTCTAGGGAGGGACGACAAAGAAGAATTCAAGAAAAGGTTCCATGAGGAGGTGGCCAGTACCCGATCAAGTCTCACCTAGATGAGGTGGTTACCCTTCCTATTATTAGTCCAAGTGAAGGGGTTCCCCTTTAGTGTAATGTCAAGAATACTTGTGGAAGCAATAAAGTCTGCCAGCTCCCCCATGCTAATACGAGTAGTCCATGAGGCCACCACACTTTTCAGAGGGGTAAAGCGGGGTGTTGAAGTCACCGGCCAGCAAGAAGTTTGCTGAGCAATCCTGGTCAAGCCTGTGGCCCAGCTCCATCCATAGAGAAGCTCTAGCATGCTGGGTGTTAGGAGCATAAATATTGAAGGTTGTCCATTCAATGTCATTTTTCCTAAAGGTGACTGCAAGGAAATTAGGGGAAGAAGCAGCCAACTGACTAGTTATTCTATTAGGGTTCCAAAGTGTAGCTATACCACCAGATGCACCAATAGCTCCCAACCAAAGGTACAACACTAGGGTAGCAAAATTACTAGTAGACATCTTAACTTCCTATAAGAGAAGAACCTCTAGCTTGAGATCTAGTGTTTGACAACATTTTGTTTAAGGGAGCTGTTCAAACCCCTCACATTCCAAGAGAGGCAATTCATCTCTTACTTTTGAAACTAGATTCCAGGGTTTGTTTCCTTCTTTCTGCAACCTCCCTTGTGGACCCTTTCGATCTCCTTACCCTTTCTGAGGGTCTTCCTCTAGGTGTTTCCATCCCCACATCTGCCTTTTTAGTATTGGTTTTATTTTTCTGTGTTTTCCATTCACCCTCCTCACCCTCCGAACCATCTGTGGAGCTGAGGGTGCTTTTCTTTACAACCTTTGGGGTGGATTTAGCCTCCCACTTTGGGGCTTGTACCTCAAGGGAAACTACAATGGCAGGCTGTTCCTCCCTAGTAGTGCTAGTCTTCCTCCCCTCAGGGGGGGCGTCAAGGTTAGAGCAGGTGTCAAGACCGGTTCCAACATGGGTTGGAGCACTGGATCCTTCGAGGTTAGGTCTGGAGGAGAACCAGAGCACCCCATAATAAGCTCCTAGGGGGAGACTATCTCACCCTTCTCAGTTTCCTGTGTATTAGAATCTGTATCATTGGCCACTGAGGGTGGCCTTGACACCAATATTTCCTCATCACCAATGGGGAGAGGGACCTCTGCTATTCCTTTGTCCTTATTCTCTTATTTCTCTCCCAACTTGGTGGCCTTGCAAGTACCACTATAATGGCCTCTGATCTCACATTTATAGCAAAAAAGGGTAGCATTTTCATACACCAGTGCTTGGGTCCATCTACCCAGTTTAGATTTAAAAATAACAAAGTTGGGTAGGGTTTTATTCACAGTGACATTCACACATAATCTAGAAAACACCAACCTGGATTTAGACTAGGTCACCTAATCTGCAAGATGAAAGAACTAAAGGAATTACCAATCCAATGGAAGACTTGTTCATCCCAATACTCGAGCGGGAGGCCTAGTAGGCATACCCAAACTGGGGTCATTCTAGTCAGGTCTGTTGCCTGGTTGAATTCGGGTTTCCATTTCGCAAGGGCCAAGAAGTGCTTCCCATAGACCCATGAACCAGACAACACACATGACATATCCTCAAGGGTGGTAAAATTAAATAGAAAGAGTCCTCCCGGCATAGCATAAACCAGGACCGACCCCTTGATCTTCCACTGGTTAGCAACCCATTTTCTAACCATTTCGATGGTAGGTCAAAAATTGAAGAATCGACCAACCAGTGCCAATTGAAAGTTAGCCATTATGTGATTCACCATAGAGTCAGGGAGCGACAGTTTGGGTCCTTCCTTAGTCTGAAAAAAATCCACCAGAAGGGCCTGCAAGGGTTGTTGGGCATCACCAACAAGGGCACCTTTGCAATTCAGTTTAGGGGAAAGCGGGGTATCAACAGAAGAGGATGCTTTTTGAGATTCCCCCATTGAATCAATCATAGGGACCATGATACAGGAGGCCTGGGGTCCATCAGGTCCAGTAGGTGGGTTAGCCAGGGGGGCAGCATCTCCCCCAGGGAGGAAGGCATGGGAGCCTGCAGTTTGAATTTTGGGCTGGGCAGGAAGATGGGCGGTGAGTTACAGAGCGGAAATGTTTTGCACGATTGATTAATCCACAGATTTTATCTTAATCTTGACAGTCTAAATTATCACAAACAACTTTTGAAAAATCACCCTTACCAAAATGTATCATCAAATAGAGAGCACAAACCATTTGTGTTGCATGAGACATCACAAATTGACATTAATTGCAAACAACTAATCAATTATTCTCTTTTTTAAATTTTGATATTATTTCTTTTCTAAATAATTTTATTCTTCTAGCCTCTTCATCTTTTCTGCCAAATCATCAAACAAATTCACTCTTTCCTTTGTTTCTTGATTTCAAATTTTAACTTTCTTCAATTATCCTCCAAGAACCTCCAAGAATATAATTGTGGTGCATAAATATTCATAGCTTCGATTTGTGAATACCTAACAATTTTAGACAATTTTGAATTAATTTTCTTGATTTCCATTAGTTATTCATCTAAATTATTTTATGTTTTTGATTTTGAATTTACTATCATGATTTACATTCCTTCTTTGATGATGAATGGTAGCTTCATGGGCCCACCTTCTTCTTTACTCAAATTTCTAACAAATGTTTTTCTTTATAGAAAGCTTCTTATAGGTGATATCTTTCAACATGAAAAACAATAATATCGTTAAGAAATATCAGAATTATAGGTGTAAAATTATTCTAAGAGATACATTTATTCTTCATCTTCACTACCACTTTTTGGCATCTTACTTGTAGCACCCCTAGTCCAACTTCAAAAATTTTAAGAACATTTGAAATTTTGAATAATGTAGTTTCATCTAAAAGATACAATAGTTCTAAATAAATTAAGTCTAATGTACTTGTTATGCCTTGCATACCCATCCCTATATTTTGTAGGAAAAATGTTGGGTCCCCCTTTTCACTTTCACTCTTTCCCTTGGTCTCTTTTGTTTCCTTTGTTTTCCCTCTAGGCTTTGATTCTAAGAGGGTTGTCTTTCTTTTGCTTGTCTTCTTTTTGTCTCCGGAACCCAGGTCCCAGAGTTTGTTTGTTCTTTTGAGTCAGCCAGATTCTAAACTTTGGGATTCTCTGTCCTCATGCCTTCTTTCACAAGAAGGTGTGGCTGCATGGAATCCCAGGGCCCAGAGTCCAGAGGTTTTCTTATTCCATATTTTGTAGAGAAAATGCAACCCATTTTTACCCTAAGGGTATAAATAGAAGTTACCTGTTATTTTCACATTTACTATGATTAAAACACTCAAAGAGATTACTAGAGTGATTAAGGTGATTCAAAGTGATTAAGTGCAGATTTCTTTGGTGATTAACAATGACTAAAAAAGTGATTTGCAGTGCTTGCTCATGGTTTCTTGAAGGTGAACTTGTTGCAGAGCACCCCCGTGCTCATCTTTCCTGCATTCCCCGTATTTCCAGGTAGGCCCTCAACTCTCTCTTCATTGGTTTTTGTCTCTCTAGTTTCTCTTGCTTTCTGTCTGGTTTTGTTTTGTTTCCATTTTGCCACGTCTTTGCACTGGCTTTTTTGTCGCCTCCCGTTGGTGGGTTGGCTCTGCCAGAGGGTTGTCCACCCTCCGTGCAGCTGTAATAGTATGGATTCTCTATATATTCTGTACAGTAGTGTAAATGTTTATGTATATGTTGTAATCTTCTGTATATGTCTCTATATATGTGTGTTTTTGGCCATCTTGCGAGTCATGTTTCAGCCCTTGTGTGTGCTTCGGCTGTCTATACATTCTTTGTATATCCTACACTATCTAGTGGCAAGCTTGTCACGCTCTGTGCGACAAAATCCCTAAATGTGGAGCTCATCCAAGAAAGACGGTTGCCCAGTTCGAACTCGGCACCTCGCTGGTTCTGAGCCATGGTAGTTTTCTCTCTCTCTATCAAGTTAGCCTTAATGGTAGATTAAGTTCCCATGCGAGCACTCAAGACCAGCCCAAGTGGCATTCATTTCCTCACATGTTCAGATAGTTGTCATCGTTAAATGCCATAACTCCAATTACTACATGGTCACATGACACACGCACATTAGCCTAGTATGGCTCATTTCTGGTCACGTCAGTAACGGTTAGTTTTATGGACTTCGGGTCCAAGGTCTTCATTTGCTCCTTGTTTCTTTCTTATCACATGTACTGGAATCCCCGGAGGCCTGGGTAGAGGTCAAATTCCTGAGTCACTCTTATTATATGTATATCTCTTCGGGGTTTGACATGAGCTAACAATTATTTTAGGCATAGATGTGATGTGATGCTAAGATATCTTGAATCTGCAATAATGTTTGATTTATATAAATACTGACGATCATCCTATTTTTTAGGTTGCCAGAATTAAACTCACCAATTATGTCAGAGGCATCTGCATCATCTCCACCTGGGAGTCTAGATCTCCCCACCACTGCTACCACCCGGGCAGCTATCAGGACCAAGGTCGAGAAGGCCCTGGAAAAACTCCCATTGACAATAAAGTATATAAAGGGAGACACCATTGTGGGATCAAAGATTGATTTCAAAATTTAGTTGATCACCGACACCAATGTCAAAATGTGGACTGAAATGCAGGCCCTGGTAAAAATGATGTTCATCCAACAAACAGTCAGAGATCCATTGGCCATCAATGTGGACAACTCTGAGATTCTCAAAGCTTCTTTCTTCTCCTGCTCCGTGCAATCCCCGAAGCTTATTCTCACTTTGGTGGAACGCTATAATACAGTCATCTAGGCCATCATTCTTGCCGCCCCAGTCCCAACCAAGTACCCAATGCCTATGGTGTCTCTCGATGCCATGAATTTTTAGGCAGGGAAAAGAATTCCTCAACTTTATGATGTGGCCATTCTCACCTGTGCTTTGGCCTTGGAGGAATTTCAGAAATGAGAACACATGCCCGGTAGTATTTCAACAACAAATGGCTTAAGGTGCCAAGGAAAGACTTCAAAAAAATGAATCTAGAAATCCCCTAGACCGAATTTAAAGAAAGCATATAGATGGGGATCATCGTACTATGCAGGGTCTTTGGATAGCCCCATGCCCAGTAATTCTTAGCATAGATGTACTATTTCTTGTTGGGCATCGCCTCTGGCAAGCAAAACTTTGATTGGGCCACTATCATAGCAAATCACGTGGACTCCCAATTTCTCTAGGTTATGAAGTCCTCTAAATTCTATATGACATATTGTGTTTTGTGGGCACTAGCACAACAACGCCCCATGACCTGGGCATTACTTATAGCAGGTGTGCACAGAACTGGCACAAGCCAGAATGCTCCCTGGGATTACTTCCCATAGATCAAATGGGAGGCTAGTTTCCTCAACTTCTACCGAGTGAATGACACCTTCATTTACTACAACCTCCTCACACCTACTCAAGATGACAGATACTGGCTCTCCAAAGAAGCAATGGACTTGGTCAGAACTTATGGCCATTATTACATTCAGTTTCAACAGCATACATATATTTGGGTGACTGGCTTCTCTGAAAAGCCCTATTTATTACCCAAACATTGTGGGGATAAAATAATTCTTTTAGAGTACTGTAGGAAGATCTTGGAGCTACACGCCCTCTTCATAGTGAAGAAGGTGACAAACCTCTCATTCCCAATCACTTGTGGGAACTATTCTTGCAGTCTAGCCATGGAAAAGGAGGCAAACAATGAACTCAAAAGTCTGGGGCTGGCAGAGTTTTATCTAGAGTAGAAGAATTTTGATCCGCTAGGAAAAATAGCAATGACACTTCCCCGGGCATCAGAGCCCCATGAGTATCACATGGAAGATTTTTGGGAAGACTTCCCGGAGGACTTCAAAGTCTGGAACCGGCATTTCATCTGGATGACAATGGGAATGATGAAGAGGCTCAAGCTTCGAAAGTTCCCAGATGACTTTTTGGATATCGGGTCCATAGTGGACCCGCAATATAAAGAAAAGGGAGTAGATAAGATGGCCCTCCCTTCAGTGAATTGGGACACGCAGGAAGGTCCAACAATAGAGGATCTCACCCATGACGTGATTGAGCACAGTACACGTATTTCAAAAAGGCATGCCCAAGGAGTACACGTAAAGTTGGCCCATTTGTGCGGGGTTAAAATTTTAGGGAAAAAACCTCCTCACAAGGTGAGGACAGAGGAAAGAGGAAAATGGGGACCTCGTCTCAAGTCTTGACTGCCACTCCCATAGTGGAGCAAATACAGCAAACTCTGGCGGTAACCCAATACATGAAAGAAAATTTAATCACCCGGTTGGCCACCCCAACCATTATGACTGGACCTGTCCACCCTCCCACTTCTCCTTCAATTGAAGCATTAATGGTCTGAGAAATGGGGACCAGAGTGGAGGAAGAGTGGGTAGCCATGTTGGATGCAGGGACCCCATTGGTGACAAGGAGGAAAAAGAAAAGAACAACTGATCCTCAGCCAAAGGTGGAGCTGGAGCTCGGGATGCCTAGCATCCCTGAAATACAAATTGTCTCCTCGGACTCCCTGAAGCCATAAAATCAACCCAAAGATCCCCCAGAGACCTCCTCTCCACATGGAAAGCAGTAGAAGAAATAGCTGCCCAGGAGGGAGTGGTGACTCCTGCTGAAAAGGAGACCCCAGATAAAGAAGCCGCCATAGGGCAGGAAGGCCAGGAAGAAGGGGAGAAGAAGCAAGAGCAGATAAATGTCTCTGATGTTTCAGAGATACAAGTCCTAGAGACCAACACCATAGAGGAAAGGAAAGCATAGAATGAGAAATCAACAACTGCTGAGAGAACCAGACCTATGGGAGAAACCGTGATCTCAGTCGCCATTCTTCAGATGTCACCTCCTGCCCCAAAGAGGATAACCTTTGGCGAGGTAATCACTGCGACCCAAATGCTAAATCTCGGCCTAATACCTCCACCACCTTCATAAAATATACCAACGGGGGAGAACATTCTAGTAGAGGGAGCTAATGAAGGACAGCAGCAATAGCAACAACAGTGAGATGAGGGGCAGAACCCCAAGAATACAGATGTAAAATCCAACGCTTCTAAAGATGCAAACACCAGGGTAGATGACACTAATGCCACCAAGGTGGATGATGTCGATGGACCCAAGGATACAAGGAAAGAGTCCAGAGAGGCTCAAAATATTAGGGATACGCAATAGAACCCTGGAGGGGATTTACTTGACCAGACTCTAGAAGCAAGGCCACCCCTACCACCACAATGGTTGGTGGACTCCAAAAAAAGAAAGGCCCCAGCACCGGCCAAGGTTCATCTCTCTTTGGCAGAGATGATGACACAAGCACAAAATTCCCCAAGGAAAAGAAAGCCCGGACAGTCTATACCCTCTGGACTAGGTCGGGCGGAGACATAGTTTTGGTAATTGCAACACCTCCCTAAGAGGCGGACGTGGCGACAACAAAGGCCAAGGAGTATGCAATCACAGAGATATCTCCAGGGAAGAGGGGAAAGCAAGGTGAGTTAGACCTACTGAAAGAAGCAACCAAGGCGGTAGAATCCCGCTACGAGAAGGAAGCCAAGAAATTCAAGGAAGAAAAGGAAAAGAACACAAATCTTATTGGGTTATTGACAGAGCTTGCACAACCCATCACTGCCTTTCCGCTAGAAGCTTCCACATCAAGAGCATTGCTCCCATAGGGTGACATAGATGCACATAGAGGAATGAAGAGGAAAGTGTAGGAAGTTGATGATTGGGTAGCTGAACAGGTGAGAAACATCCGACGTTTCCTAGTGGCCACACTCCCAGACCTATATACAACCAGCAATGTTTTGCACCAATCCAAAACCACCATCTCCATCTGGGATGGAGAGATCGAGAAATACGAGGCATGGATAGGTGAGTTAGGGGAACTCATGAGCATCGGGGAGGAAATTGTTTTTGAGGCTAGAATTTTGGGAGAGGAGTCCTTTGACTTTGTTCGGACCCAGCACTCTAGAGTTGATCTCACATTGGAGATAATCAAGCAACTGGTAGGGCCCTGCAGGACAAAGTTCCAGAGGTGGACTATTATTTAAATTTATACAAGGCATTCATTTCAAAGGTTTCAGAAGTCGATCCCTTTAGTACTAAAACTTGTACTTCGGAGGAATACATCATGGGAAAATATGACAAGCTAATGAAGTCTCGATACCAATCTTCAGGGGGAATGGATGGAGAAAAGATGATACATATAACATGCATGGTGCTCCAGGCTCAAGACGCGGCAAAAATGGCCGCAGAATTCAAGGCAAATACTCCAGATCTAGGTGAATAGGTGGAGGCGGCCAAGTATCGCAGGACTGAGCTCAAGAACATTGATGAGTATGGAATCGCCCAGCTCCTAGAGACATTCAAAAATACTAAGGAATAATAAGGTTCTCCGGATTTAGGATATTTTCACCAACAAGTCATATTTTGAGTATTCTTTATTCTTTGGGCACAAGCTCCTAGATCCCGAAGTCCCAGATCCAACAATTTTTTATTCTTTCCATGACTCATGTCCAGGTTCCCCAGAGCTGACCAGTCATTATCAAGCAATTAATAAGGGTGTCAAAAAGTGGGTGACCCCAACAAGGCACGTCGACTTGAGGAATGGTTCTGACAGATGGTCTTCCCAAGGTGTCACTCCAGCAGAACACCTGGCGCATCAAAGATAATGGGCCTCTTTTTTATTGATGAGGCATGTAGCCTCGATCCCTGGGGGATCAGATTTCTTCTATTCTCCCTCTGGCTCTCTTCTCGAGGCCGATTCTTCCCTACCTCTTTTCTTATCTCATTCTTCTGACATGAGAGACCTCTGCTCTCTTCGAGGTTGTTGTAGCATGGTGTAGGTAGTACCGGCCACCAGAAATTGTATTTTATTATTGAGTGTAAAGATAAGTTAGGTTAGTTTTAGGGCAAACATGTGTATAAATAATAAGTCAACCTCATTCAAAGGGTCGAAAGAATTAATGATTTTGTAGTCCATAGCTATAGCACTTTCAACATTTCACTTCTTCTAGTTGCAGAGCTCAATGCTCCTTAGTTCTTAGGATTTCTCAGTAGATAGATGGTCCCTTGGGGCCATTATTGTACACACCAGTGCTTGTTGGAAAACCTGTTAATGAAGAAAGAGGAGTTCTAGCAATGATGTTGTTAGCGTTCTAATCTTTGGATTAACATTCTTTTATGTTGTATGTTTCTAATGTCCCTTGCTCTAATGTTTTAAGTAAATTAATGGCCTTCGTTTCCAGTCGCTATTGAATATGTATGAACTGATGGTTCTGTATGCATTCAGTATTTTAGTGTAGCATGTTAGAGTTTGGTTGATGTTTTAAATGTATTTGCACAACTATAGATAGAATGGAATATTTCTAACCCTGGCGTATCTTTTGAAGTTTCTTTGATAGTCTAGATGCTTGCAGGAAACCCCAACCTACCGAAATCCCCGAAGAAGACAAGCCAAGAAAATAAGCTATCCCTCCGAAAAAAATAGCCACACTCCCAACTTAGCTCCCGCACCGTCGAGACCCGAGTCTCATGTGCTTGAAGGCCCAGAGAATTTATTCCCCAGACAACCTTTACAGACGAAGTTGGCTGGTACTCTGGTACCCGGTGACAACTTACATATGTTGGCAGACCCGGTCACAAAGTCCCATCAACAGTACCTTTATGATGGGCTTTAGTGTTGGTAATGTCTAGTGAGATATGTCTTACAAGTTGGTGACTCTTATTTCTGGGGATTCACCACAAAATGTTATCTAGTAAGTCCTTTAGCTACTACTAAACTATTTTGGTAAAGATATTAACATTCGTAAATATCCTTCAAAACTTATTTTCTCTAATCAAATAATAAATTGGTCAAATGAAGGATAGAACTATAACTCCACTTGCCCATCTTTAATCAAGTCACAATTTAATAATGTTAGATCTCTATGTGTATTATTATGACATGTAATAGATGATTCTTGGTTCTAAAAATAGTTTTATTTTTATCACATTAAATGGTGGTTTAATGTTCCTGAACCAAATGTAGATCTGTCAATATCTACGTAATTGAAATTGCTTGAAAACTGGTTGATGCAGTTGCACTGTATTTCACTTCTACTAAAGAGAGATCCATTTTTGACAATTTCTTACTACAACTAGAGTCAACTAGAATAACCAATAAAAATAAAAAACCAAATGTAGATATTCTATATTCCACTAAACTTGTTCAATTGGAATTTGTGTAACCAATTAACTCAAACATTTTAGTGGGAGAATAATGAATGCTAAAATTGTGTGTACCACTCACATACTTGAAAAAATCTTTTAGAAAACAACCAATTAGATTGAACAAAGAGATGAGGATCATAGCATATATACTATCAGGTCTAGTGGTTGTTAAGTACATGTAGTTTCCAATCAAACTTCTCGACAAAGTATCATCAACCTTGGCACTTACATTTTCCTTGGTTAATTTCACACTGTATCTAATGTTTGTTGTATGTCCATGCCAAGAAAATAGTGCATGATTCCAAAATCTAAACTTTTAAATTCTTGTTTCATTTCTAGCAGAAATTTTTCATAAGATATTTGTTGTTACTTATATAAATAAGATCATCAACAAAAAAAGAAATAATGAGAATGTCATTATCAATGTATTATACATATAAGGTATCCTCAGAGTTTCTTTTGTTGAATTGTTTCCTCATAAAATAATTTTCAATCCTAGCTTTCTAGGCATGAGGTGCTTACTAAAACCCATACATATTTTTCTTAAAATTATAGGAACTGTTCTTTTTCTCAGACTTCATAACTGGTAGGTTCCTTCAAATAATCTTTTACATCTATATAGTAATTGAGAAATTTTGATTTCACATCAATATGTTATATTGGACACTTGTGTTGTGAAGCAATTGCCAATATAATCCTGACTTTATCAAGTCGAACAACAAGAGAATAATTTCTGAATAATCCAATCTAGATATTTGTATGAATCTGTTGGCAACTAATCATCTATTTTTTCATTCCACTAGACCATCGACATGATATTTGACTTTATCAATCCATTTCATACCATTGATCTAAACTTTGGCAAGTTGCACTAATTCCAAGTATTATTTTTATGAATGGAAATCATTTTATCATTTTTTAGCATTGATCCATACCAATTCTTTTACCATTTCTTCAATATAGTGTTGAACTTGAATTGTACAAAATAAAGAAAAAGTAACAATCAGATTTTTATATGTACTCTTCTAATAAATGTTAACCAAACTCCATACCTTGTTGGGAGTTGATGTTAAAGGTGAATCATAACGTGAATATATTTTACTAGAAGGACTAGGTGAACCTAGAGAATTAGAGATTGATCTTATACTTGTACTTGAGCTTGTGGAGAGAGTAGGAACACTAATATCTTCCATGATCTCATTGATGTATTTTTATGTGCACCATCTTTCCACTAACATACTCCCCCTTCCCTAAAAAATACATATTGACTAACTATCCATTATTTTATGTTGAGATTATAGAAACTATATCGTTTAGTTGTATTAGATATCCCACAAAGATACAAAGTTGAGATTTGGCATCCAACCTCTTTCACTTTTGAACTAGAACACACACATATGCCAAGCAACCAAAGTCTCAAAGATGAGGCACTAAACATTTTTTACCACTCCAAGCTCCCTTTAAAGTGATGTTTTGTAGTGGCAGTTGCTTCTCCCCAAAAACTATTTGGAAGACTTTTTGCGTGCATTATACTTCATGTCATTTCCATAATGGTAATTGTCTTGATGATACTTGCCAAGTGCACACCCTAGACAAACTTCTTCATTAAACAGAATTATAGAAAGCCCCTCTCACCATATTCTTACTATGAATCAAATTAACTCTTGAAAATTCAAATGACTATAACATCTATGTCCTAACCACAAATTATTAGTGGTTGATTTGGTGTCAATGCATTTAATCCATTCTTATCTTTAGGTTCTATGTATCCTTCTTCCACTAATTCTGGAAGTTTTTGGGATAATAGTCTAGGATCTTTTTGATACTCCTATAATCATAAAACAAATGAAGTTGAACTGATAAATTGTTGCTATTAGCCATCTAGAGATAATTGTTTCCTTCACTACCAGCACAACAAAATTTCTCTCACCTATTTAAATATCAATTAAGAGATTATAATAATTAAAAAAATTACTAATTAAAAGAGAATCAAATCTAATCTAATCAAAACTAAGTTATACAAAACTCAATATATTAAAAAGCTTAATAACTATTATAATAGAAAAAACATTATTTTTTATAAACAGATGCTTTTCCTAAAAGTAGAAATAAAATAAAAACTTAAAGAAAAAAACATTATTTTTTATAAACAGTTGCTTTTCCTAAGAGTAGAAATAAAATAAAAACTTTAAAAAGTAAACTGAAAAACAATGTCTAACATAACAGCTTACAAACTGCTGCTTTTATTAAAACATAAAACTAAAATATAAAAAACAACACAAGATACTCCACTTAAAGAAGACAGAAACAAATAATGCTACAGCTCTAAAAGTTATTTTTATTGATTGCTAAAATGGATTACAACTGCTCAGAGTTTCATGAAATATAGCAGAGCTCTGATAACTGGAACAGAACTCGTAGGTCTGTTCAAGGACTACCATTTATTTAGGAAATCACTTAACGGCTATAGTGAACTGCAGTTCCGTTTTACCTAACTGGACATGTGGAATGAAATAACAGATTTTATAGTTAGACAACATTTTAATAATTGCATGTGTACTCGGAGAATACGTGGTGTATATGGACTAAATTGTAGGGAGAAAATAACTCCTTCCAACATCCACCACATCTTCAGATCTGTATTGTACAAGTTGATTTTCTCTTTCAAGACCCTCACAAATTGTATATTAATTACTTTGGCAGTAACTGTGGTGCTGCCTTCCTATCTGATCTGGCGCTATATTCTTACGCAACCATGATTTCATTTGATACCAATCCTTCCTCAAAACAGCGGCTTATGCAAATCTTTAATCATTATTTCCAGCGACTGGATGACTTTAGAACAATAATTTCTTGACCGATCTCTTTGCCTTCTGCTACATCTGTCTCTCAGAAATCATCTCCTTTTACCTTCCTTTGACTAGTAGTGATTGCCTTTTTGCTTATCACCTGCACATAATACAATTGCTACATTCTTTTATGGTTGTAATTTCTTCAAACAAGAGTAAAATTTCTTTACTAAATCATTGACGGTAGCAGTAGATTCCACAGATGTGTTGGTGGACGTGGTTTCCAGCTGGCGACTTTAATCTTCACCACTGTCCGCTCACCTACAGCCTTGGCGCATGATCGCTAGACTTCACTCTCCTCTCTAACGATCATGCGACCTCTTTATTTGCATGGCCCCCATTTTAACCAATCCTTAATTTTTGAACCTCCAAATGGTCTTGTCGCCTTATCGCAGGAGCATTTATTTTAGTTATGAGATCTGGCGACCAGCCTTTTTGTTTTGATCGCATGAGCATTAC
>MU226107.1:536179-548946 GCA_018584345.1 Thuja plicata
GACCATTTCTGAAAAACTAACAGGGAGGACCTAACAGTCCAGGGTCCACGGTTAAAAACCGCTTCCGCCTGAGAAGGGTTAGCAAACCGGAAAAGGAAAAAACCTTTGGTAAGGTTTTGCACACCATAAAGACGGACCCCATGCGGGGTCTAGCTCTTGTTGACCCAATCCTTAAGGATACTTTCAGGAGGAGTACGACCCACAAAATATCCAATCAGCGTATATTTTTCTAACCATTCACAAGCAGAATCAAATTCCTGTGGATTAAGAACAATATCAGGGTTACCTCGTGAAAGACCTTCGGGACGAACTTGCGGGGACGTTTGTTCAGAGGAGGCACCATGGCTGTCCGAAGCTTCAACTCGCGCACCAGCAGTAACTGCTGGGCCGAAGTTGGCTGGAGCCATAATAAAAGCTAACCCTAATGCAAAAGGGATCCCGCAGTAAATGCGGTTTGACAGATGGATGGCTCAGAGCGGAAACACAGACAGTACGCCATACGCATGAAACCCTAGCAGAGCGAAATCACGGAACTTATTTGATTTCAGTTTTGAATTATTATTCAGTCAATGTAGATCAATCATTTTAGTTTAAAAACCACTAAACAGGCATGAGACGTGTACATGTTGTAGAGACGTGTACGTGTTGTATGCGTGAGAAAAGTTTACACTATTATATATTTAAAAAGTCGGGATAGTTTTCTCGGAAGATTCCACACACGACCGCCAAAAAGTTAACGCCCAAATTTAACAGTTTGTAATCTTTAGGAGTAGAAGTCCAACGTGACTATTTCACACCACAAATTGGAATAAGCTAGCGAAATAATTAATGTATTTTATTGCCTCACAATTCCTTCGCGTTCCCTAAATAGAAAGTTGATAGGTTACGAAAACTTCCACATGTTATGTTTTTTCAGGCATGTTTGATTCTTCTCTGTTTATATATCAAACAGTAAAATGATAAATAATGCAGGTGTCAACGCTATTTAAAAATAGCTGACTAGTTCAATGGTATATTCTGGCCCATTAATTCAAAGATGTTAAATCATATTCATGAATTTTGATATTCATGAATGACAAATGACAGTTATCTTTAGTTTTTACAGTTGCAGTGAAAATTAGCTCAAAAAATTGAGTCTTTGACTGAGGATATAACGTGAAGGACTGAAAAATAGATAAACTCAAGCGCAAGCAATCTAAGGAACTTCGTTTATAACGGCTAACGCATTTTGTTATGCTGATTATCATAGATGATGGCACACATGCGAAAGTAGACGATCATGAAATCGACGTCGCTTTATACAAAGTATTTCAGAAAAAGCTGCGCATGAATAGTAAGATTGTGGGGGCATCAACCATTTAGTTTGTAGTTCGTTTGAAACTGTCGACCACCTTGGATTGCGTATGTTGATTGTAAATCTGAAAGACGTGAAAAGTTGTGTAAGAAGACAGAGTATTTTAAGTCGGAGGTTGTTGTGCTGTCAAATTTGGAGATGGAAATGGAATCTTTTATAATCCGTGCAAACAAAGTATACCTACCTTATTCCTTCATGATTTAATTTTAACCTTTCTTAATAGAATTTAAGGTCTTCAGAAGTACATAAGATTGCGTGTAAAGAATTATCCCTATCATATATATGGCAAATTAGATATAAGCCCAATTTGGGGCAAGCTTTTGATCTCACGATCCCCTTCAATTAGCCATGTGGATGGAATTGCATCCACAAATAATAAGACTAACTACACTAGATACTGTTTAAGACTATCTATACTGATTTTCGGGGCAATTGTTAGTGGCTTCCAAATTGAATACGAAACATTGAATATATTATGTGTCARGTATTTCTTCTTTGCCTATCCGTTCTTAGGTGTAGAATTGTCTAAAGAGACTGTCACTTMTAGTCAKATTYTTTAGYTGGACGGCGTWCATACACTCTAAACTCTGTGGAATCAATCTACGCCTTACAAGTCTGAGAATTTGAGCTCCTTCAGTTAACGCCGTTAGCTAGACCATGCCATAGAATAAGAGCCACGTCATGGGTTGACCTGAGGCTGAGTGAGATGTGGGATACAGTTTAATTTAAGCTTGGATGTGGCGGCAAAGAGAATTTAGTTGCAACCATATTAGATAAGCTTTATAATTTAAAAATTTGGAAACGGTTTGATAGATAAGCCCTCTTAAAAACTTAATTTGCGTTTGTAGAAACCAGGTATTTTAACCGGCTCCCGACTTGCTTAATCATTGGTCTAGTGAAGTAGAGAAAGCCAGTTACAGATTATTTGATCAAATTTACAGTAATAGGAAAGAAAAACTACAGTAGCATTGAACTAAATGGGGAAATAAGTGGTCTGGTTAAGTACAGAACTTGCCAATTTCAAATTACTTGATCAAATTAACAGTATTATGAAATAAACAGAAGTATAGTTCAACTAAGTGGTTCTAATCTACGGTCTAGTTGACTAGAGAGGGCCTGTTACATAATTAAGTTAGCAGTGATCTGAAAAAAAAGCAAAGTACCATTCAACAAATCTAGTTAGATTCCATGTTTGTCGTGGAATTTCATAGTCCAAGCAACGTGGTCAGAAATGATGCAGTACAATAGAAAACCAACGTTGATCGAATGCTACCCCATTTTCCCCAAAACTGTTGAATGCTTGGCCGGTGTGAGACCGTGACGAAATCTACGTACTCATAGCTGGTGAATTTGGCATTGATGGAACTTAGAAATGAGGAAAATAAATAAATAAATTGATTCGAAGCGTGAAAGTGTATATGAAGGAGAATTTCAATGAAGCACTCCAACTCGTCATTTCAAAACCTGATAACTTAGATGGATCACCTAATCCTCGCAGACTACTACTCAGTCACGGAATCCCCTCCTATAAATTGTGGCTCTTTGAGCATTGATGATTCAAACCCATCCCACTACTTTTATCCTTCTCTCTGAAGAAGAGATTTAATCCCAGCCTGTTTTATTTTGTCTTGATTTCCAACATCGTCTGTTTACATAAAACTTCTTTGCCCTTGCATTCTAAATTCTGTGCTGTCAATCTTTCTTTGAGACATGAAGAGTTACGTTAGAATTGATGAAGCCGTTGATGAACGGAAAGCAGAGATTTCTAAAAGCAGAGGCATACTAGTTGCCCTGGCTTCAATTCTGCTTCTTGCTGGCCTCGTGTTTGTGGCAGTCGAGGCTTCAGTGGGCTCAAACCACCATCCTCACTCTTGGAAAACTGTTTCCAAAGTGGCGAAGTCGGTGTGTAGCAAGACTCGTTATCCCCAACGATGTGTCTCATCCATGGCTTCCTATCCTGCTTATCAGACGGCAAAGCTAGCCGACCTCACCAACGTGGCAGTGCAAGTGAGCATTCAAAGAGCTCAAAAGGCTCGAGACTTCGCTATGAGTCTCCAAAACAATGTGATGAGTGAAAGAGAACGCGCGGCATGGCAAGATTGTTTGGAGCTGTTTGAAGATACCGTAGATCATCTCAACGTCTGCTCGAGCAACGGTTATCAAACAAAAGACTCGTCCGTTTGGCTGAGTGCAGCGCTGACAAACCAAGAAACGTGCTTGAACGGATTTGCTGACCTCAATTTGAGTTCCTCTAATCCAATCCGAGCATTCATGTCCTCCAGAGCTGTGAATTTGTCGGAGTTAGTGAGCAACTCGTTATCCATGTATAAGCTCTCCACCGTGCCTACAATCACCGGGAATAACCGCCGCCTTCTGTCTTTCAAAAACAATGAAGAGGGAGATTTCTATTCCAACTATGGCCGTCTGAATGAAGATGGATTTCCAGAATGGCTATCAGCTGGGGACCGCAAGCTATTGCAGTCGTCAAGCCCTGCCAGCCAAGCCAACGTGGTGGTAGCCCAAGATGGTTCTGGCAATTACCGAACAATTGCGCAAGCAATTAACGGTGTCCCTGAGAAGAGCAGCAACAGATACGTCATCTATATTAAGGCGGGAACGTACAAGGAGAACATCGACATATCTAAGAAGATTACGAATTTGATGTTGGTTGGGGACGGCAAAGATAAAACAGTGGTGACTGGAAGCAAGAGCGTCCAAGGCGGCGTCACTACCTTCAAATCTGCAACTGTTGGTAAGAAAGACTCCATTCTTTTCTTTTTCCTCGTCTCGTTTAAAACTGGGTAAATTCTTTTAATCTGATTTATGAATAAGTGACTTAATATGTATGAACAAGCGAATCATGCCACCATTATTTAATCCTTCTGTTGTTATTATTATGAATTTTAATTTTTATGGCGAAATCACACTGTGCGTTAGTATTGGTATTGATCGTAACTTTAAATATCGATAATAAGAATAATAATATAACATTTTAACCATTATAATATATTGAAAAAAAGTGTAAGTTTATTTTTAAGAATATGTGACTGATTCTGTTTGTGAATAGCTGTTTCTGGTAACGGATTCATAGCGAGAGATATGACGTTCGAGAACACGGCGGGGGCGGCGAATCACCAAGCCGTTGCACTTAGAGTTGGGTCAGACCTGTCGGCGGTATACCGGTGCAGCATCAAAGGCTACCAAGACACTTTGTACGTTTATTCTCTCCGCCAATTCTACCGTGAAGTTGACATCTACGGTACTGTAGATTTTATCTTCGGCAATGCAGCAGTGGTCATCCAGAACAGCAACATCATCGCCAGACGGCCGATGAGCAACCAGCAGAACACCGTGACTGCACAAGGAAGATCTGATCCCAACGAGAACACCGGAATTTCTATCCAGAATTGCGTAGTGTCGGCGTCGTCGGATCTGGAAGGCGTGAAGGGATCGATAAAGACGTATCTGGGGAGGCCGTGGAAGGAATACTCTCGTACAGTCTTCATGCAATCCAGTCTCGGTGATCTTATCGACCCCGCCGGTTGGTTGCCATGGAGTGGAAACTTTGCTCTCAGTACGTTGTATTATGGGGAATACATGAACAGCGGAGCAGGTGCAGGAACGTCGAATCGTGTGAATTGGCCTGGATATCATCTCATCACCAGTGCAAGTGAAGCCTCCAAGTTCACTGTTGCCAATTTCATCTCTGGAAGTTCATGGATTCCGGCTACAGGAGTCGCCTTCACTTCAGGATTGAACTGATTATTATTATTATTTAACCTTATCATGCTATTGTTAAAATGTTAATAGTCTATTATTGTTTAAAGGTTGCAAATAATGTGCTTCATCCGTCTAATGGAAACGAGGAAGAAGTTTTTAATTTTTTTCCCGCAACATGTCGAAATAAGAGGCGTATAATATGTATAATCTTGTAATTGATTTAAATATTATTATAATCAAATTTTATTGAATCTGTGTTATTCTAATTTTGTTTCTTTGATTAATGCTTAAAGTTAAAATTAAAAATCTTCATTAAATGAAATTTAGATTATGTTGTATATATCAGTCAAAAGAGACAGGCAATGAGGATTACAGTTCTAAATGTGTTACAATTTAATGATTATATTATATATATTACTAATTGTTTAAATATTTTTAAATAATAGATATAAATTTTATTTATATTAGGATTAATTGTTTTCATTAAAGTTTTTTATGATTGTCTTTTTCAATTATCAATAAAATATGATTAAAAAATAATAATAAATTTTTATTTTTATTTTCTCTTTTTCAATTATCAATAAAATATGATTGAAATTATACATAATGATTTATTAACATATTGTAACTGAAATGAAATAGTAAAAAGATCCATACTTATATCACACTAATTATAATATTCAAAGTTATTATTCTACAAAATTATACATAAATTGATTTTACTATTTTAATTCTAATATTAAGCAAAAACAAACAACCATTCAACCATTTCAAGTGTTACATAAAATACAGGATTGCCTCCTCTTAATTGTACCACAAATGAAATGTTTGTTTTTGCGTGGTGTATACCTGTTTCTTTGTACAAAGCATTTTAGATTTGATGCTTTTTAGATTTGATGCTGATAAAAGACATTTACAAAAGGTCAAGAGACAATAATGTCGTCTGTCAATCTTTTGACAGTGTGCTTGCGGCTGATACATCCATATACAAGCCACAATGCCCCCGTGAAAATCCCTACTGACATAATGTCTGGTGAGCTGCTGAGCCAACAATACCGAAGAATTTTTTTTTTATTACTTGTTTGAAATGATGAGATAAGAATATGATGTTTGCGTAAACATTCCATATGCTTACTCTCTGCAGAAAAGATGGCGAATTTTTATAGAAGTAAAAAGAATACAACATTTCCTAAAAATGGTGTTGCCTTTCTCTACTGGAAATGCGCGATTGAATGGTTTCCCACATTGAAAATATCTCTGAACAAGTATTTCAGAGTGACATCTTTTCATAATAACTCAACGTATGGAAGTGCTTGTTCGGTTGGTTAGAAAATGTAATGTATAAAAAATATTTGGAGTAGTTATTTGTTGACAGGTAGAATTGGTATGGGATAATGATTTTTATTTTAAATAAAAAAGAATTTAAATATTTGTTATCCAAAAATATTTTTTTAGTTTTAAGGATGCTATGTTTCTTAATTATGTTTTTGATAGAAAAAGCAGCAAGAGGGTGCTGGCCCGTGGAACAGAGGACTAGAAGCACATTAACAGCATATTAATGGACTAGTCGAAGCTTCCAGCAGTTTAGCAGCATATCACAGACATTAAAAGTTCTGCCTCTATCAAAAACAAAGGTAACAGTTCTACTCAAAATGATAAAACTAGAGTAATTGCTATCCATAGTAGCATAAAAAATAGTCACTAAGCCACGCAGGGCTCAACCAAACCAAAATAATAAACTTAACATTAACCCCAAAAACAAAGCAGGGGAACCGAGGGACAAGCCCAGCCAAAAAAACCTGAACCATAGGAAGCAAAATTAAATCTTCTCTCCCAGCTATTTAGACAGCAGGGTTCTCGCCCACTCCTCCTGGAGGAACAGGAACAGATCTTTGTTATCTTCGTTCGCTTCCAGTTTTCCATCCGCTAGCTTCTCCTACACATTACAGAGGGTCATCACCGAGGCATGCATCACCTTCAGTGCAAATTTGTTGGTCCTCATGCAGTGATTCATCAGGTCCTGCATACCCTTTTTTATCTCTGCAATTTCCTTGTCAATACTCACAAACTTTCTTTTAAGGGTGCCTGTGAAATTGCATTTTTCCTCCATTCCAGAGGAGAGGGGTTTAACCTGGGGATCACAGTGGGGGCTTTGGGGTTGGGTAGGATTCGTAGCTCTCTGGGGGTTGGTCAGGGGAGTATTACCAGTCGGGCTCATATACCCTTCCAAGGAAACATTTCTAGAATTTGTGGAGTGGGAGGCATTTTCCGTCAGGGAGAGCTCCTTGGAGGTTGTCTCCAGCATCTTGATTTTGCATTGTTCCTTAGCAATTCTATTAGACCTCCTACGGACAGACCCGCTTAGGTCCACCTCCAAATTGACCTGGGTTTCCATAATTTTCTATTTTTTGGGCTTGTGATCCGTCACAGGTGTACTGACAGCCCCTTGCCCTTCAATGTAATCCACGGAGTCCGAAACATAAGAATCCCCCTGGCCATCCTTCTTATGGGTGGGGATCATAATACTTTTTTTACGGGTTTTTTTCTCAGACTTCACAGGCCCTTGGGTGATACGGATGGACCAGGAGGAGGAGTTGGAGGTATTTTCGGCTTTATCAACGGGCGTTTCCTAGGGCATCATCTGAATAATCAGAGGGGGTTGGGGTGTCAGGCATATAGCTTTGTGAAACTGGAAAAGACAGAGGAGGAGGCCCTGGTGCAGGATAGCTCTGTCGGGGTTGCTTTTAATATCAAGGATATTGCTTTCAACAAAGTGCAAAAGATAAAACGGTATGGAAATTAAATCTTTGTTCCTAATATGATTCAGGAAAGGTAAGTGGTAGTTGTAAAACACCATGAACTTACCTTCAAGCGTGAAATAATTCATGATAATGAAACAAATTTTTGGCTAGAAGTCTGGTAGCTCTTCTCTGTTGAAACCCCCCTGTTTCCTGACCGGCAGCTCTCCTTCTTTGAAAAATTGTTTTAGGCTAGTAGGGTCGGCAGTCTAACTAGTCTTTTTGTACTTTCTCCCCACCATAGGGAGCCCCGTAGCCTCAACGATGACCTCCTCATTGAGCAGAAAGTGAATGCCTCCCACCGAGACATTTCTGTTATTCTAGGAGGAAACAAACTGTTTAGATATTCTCTCATCATGGCCACCTTTCATACATTCCATGAAACCCCAAATTCCAATTTCCTTGCAATAATGGGTGACCAGCGGATTAGAAGTAAAGGCTTCATCAATATTATCAGGTTCGATACGGAGAACATTACCCCCCATATCAGAGGTCTGGTCTTCAATCGTTAGGATATCTTTGGGGTCTGAGAGTCGACTGTAGTTGCATGCCATATAAAACCACTCTTTTTTACAAATCCATTCCAAAAAAAACTTATACATACCCTGCCAGTTTTGGGGATTTTGGAGATCGCGCTCCGTACTGACAAATCTAACAGATCCCTAGGTAACATAAATAGTAATAATAGCATTACTACCATTAATCGCCAAAAATGCCTTTTTACACTGACAGCGATCACTCCACATGAACAAAAGGTAATTATTGAACTTTATGGGGCTTTGAGTTTTGTCTTTCATAATCACACAGGTAACTCAAATACGCCAACACATGATCGAGGAGGGATTCATAATAAAAATTCCAGCCTGGCACATTAGACAATTGTATTCATTTCTCCCTCGATAATACACTGAGTCATCAGAGGTAAATCTCCAACTAACATCCAACTATTAAGCTTGGTTTGTTTTAGACCCATTGCCGCCAATGAGTCAACAACCGAGTTTCCCTCCCTATAGGTATGGCCTATAGATATATGTTGGAAGCTCTCAAGAAGCTCCCAAACCTCCAAAATAATGGGTCTAGTCCACCACCCCATACCAGCACCACTCTTAACTGCCTCTATTATTACTTTGGAATCACCCTCGATTTCCAGCTATCTAACGTTCATCTATTTTGCAAGTCTAATCCCCCAGAGAAGGGCAATCCCTTCCGCCTGGGTGACTGTACAGTTATTGATTGGTCCCGCATAAGCCAGAAGACAAGTGCCATGGTGGTCTCTCAATACTCCTCCCCCACCGTGCCCAAGATTTTTAACTGCTCCGTCAAAGTTTAATTTTATCCTGCCTCTAGGAGGGGCAGTCCATTTGGTGGCTTTTCTGGCAGTCATTTAGTGTTGTCAAACCTGGAGAAGCCACTCAGGAGGTTCCAGCATTCCGCTATCATAGCTTCCCAGGTAGCAGGAGAGCTAGATGGGAGCTTCCATTTAGCCATCATGACATTCTCACTCAGAAGCTTAGTTCCGATATGGAGACAGGTTTCAGGCTGGATGCCTGTCTCCCTGAACATCCTGTTGTTTCTTTCTTTCCAGATGGACCAGCATATGTGCGGAGGAAGCATACGCCAGAGGAGTTGGAGCAGAGGGTGGTTTGAGGGGGATCTCCATTTAACGAATTGGTGCACCTTGCCACCTAGGACCCATGAGATACCCAACCTATCATAAATTCCTTGCCACATGCTAGTAGCATAGTCACAATGGATGAAGAGGTGATTAACTATCTCTTTCGCCTTCTCACAAAGGACACATCTGTTTGCCATTGAGAAGCCTCTTTTAGTAAGATTATCTTGGGTTAGAATCTTACCGTGCATTAGGGTCCACCAATTTTTTTTTATTTTAGGCGTGAGTTGGGGGATCCACAGCTTCTTCCAGTCCCCTAGGTTTCTCTCTTCCTTAAGAAGCAGGTTATAAGCCGAACTAACTGTGAAAGCACCAGTCTGGGTGGGGGTCCAAATAATAGAATCATCAACTTCAAAAATTATGATACTATTCAGGATGTCCATAAGCTCCTTTGCTGAGTGTTTCAGATCTTGTATGTCCCTTAATTGATTGGGTATATCAGTCCAAACTCTTCCATTGGTGTAGTTGGAAGCTCTAAGACCCAGGGTAGGTCGAAGGAGATCCATAATTGGTTTGAATTTATGACCCAGCTAAGGTTGGTTCATGATCCAATGGTCATCCCAGAATCTAATGGACCTACCATTGCCAATTTTCCAAAGAGCCCATCTGGCCAGGAGGGCCTTGCACTTGCAGATGTTTAGCCAGAGTTTGGAACCACTAGGGTGGTCGCTGTTATGGAACATTGTTCTGTAGGGGTGGCATTGAAGATATTTGGTTTCCATTATTCTGCACCACTCCACTTTTCCCTCAATGAGCTTCCAAGCCACCTTAGTAGTAAGGGCCTTGTTCATCAGACCAATTTTTCTGAGGCCAAGACCTCCCAATCTTTTCGGGAGGTAGACAGTGTCCCAGTTGACAAGTGAAATCCTCATTTTTTCTTCAGTCCCTGCCCACAGAAAGGTTCTCTGAAATTTTTCCAGTTTTTCGGCCATGTTGCTTCTAATTTTGAAGAGGGATAGGAAGTAGACTGGGATCCCCTAAAGGGTAGAAGCAACGAATTGAAGTTTTCCAGCATTGCTTAAAATCTTTCCTTTCCATCCAGCAAGTTTCCTCTGGGTTCTTTCCAGGATAGAGTTCCAAAATTCAAGGGATACCTCTTTGACCATGAGGGGAAGGCCAAGGTAAGTAGAAGGGAGCGAGGCTGCCAAGCATCTCAAAATTTGCAGAACCTTATTTTGTACGTCCACTAGAGTATTGAAGAAGAATAGCCAGCTTTTTTGATAGTTAATACATTGACCCGAATCCCAAGCATAACAATCCAAAGTTTGTTTCCATTGCCTAGCCTTAATAACAGAAGAATACCCAAAGAGGAAAGTGTCATCCACAAACTGTTCCAACACCACTTAAGGGTGAGTGGAAGCAGGTTTGATGCCATTTATCTTTCCCGTAGCGGATAGCATACCCATAGTCCTGCTAAGCACATCAGCCACCATGATAAAGAGGTAAGGAGAGAGGGGGTCTCCCTGTCTAAGACCTTTCTCAGGGGTAAAATGTCCACCCGAGGATCCATTAGTTAGGTTAGAAAAACTAACAGTTTGGGTACATTATTTTATAATTCGGATAATCTTTTCATTAAAGCCCATTTTAGCAAGAATTTTGAGCAGAAAGGACCAATTGACTTTGTCATAAGCTTTGAAAATATCTAGTTTAAAGGCCATACCTGGAACTCTGCTATTGTCCATCAAGTGGATAATTTCATGAGTGGCAATGGCCATGTCCAGTATCTATCTACCTGGTACAAAACCTGTCTGGGTGTTGCTGATAATCTTGTCAAGGAGAGGCTTGATTCTGCCAATCAGGATCTTGGTGAGGATCTTGTAGAAGGTATTACAGAGGCTAATGGGTCTGAAATCCATCATAGAACTAGGGTTGTCATTCTTAGGGACAAGCACAATGTAATTTTGATTATGCTGTCTAAGAAGACGCCAAGTCCTAAAGAAGTCTCTAGCAGCTCTAGTAACATCATTTCCCATAATCTCCCAGTACTCCTGAAAGAAAGCAGGGGGAAACCCGTCCGGTCCAGGGGCTTTGTAAGCTCCCATAGTGAAAACCACCTTCTTAACCTCTTCATCTGAAACCCGCTTCATGAGCATGTCATTATCTCCTAGGGTAATAGCGCTTTGGATGTGATCTAGGAGCTGGTTTTGGATGTGGTCTAGGCAGACAGGACCCCTTTCTGAATACAGGTCCATAAAGTAATTAATCGCAACCTAGTTAATTTTTTCCTTTTCCTTGAATTCATTCCCACCCTCATCCAGGAGAGAGTAGATGTTGTTTCCCTTCTTATGGATGCTAGTAGACCTGTGGAAAAAGGTCATGTTCATGTCCCCTTCAGTAAGCCACTAAATTCTGGATCTTTGCTTCCAGTAAATTTCTTCTCTTTTCAAGGTTTCCTGCCACTTGTGTCTAGTCCTCTCCTCCTCCCCCTAGATCAAAGGTGAGAAGCTTCTGGATGCAAGTTGAGCCTGGAGGGAAACAAGGGTTTTTGATGATCGGTTTTCTCCTTGCGAAAATCACCGAAGTTATGTTTGCTACACCCTTTGACCTCCTTCCTGATAATTTCTAGTTTTTGAGCAATCCTAAACATGGCAGTACCCCTAATATTAGTCTTCCACCAAAAATTCACCTGCTCCCTAAAGGAGGGGTGAGAGCACCACATAATTTCAAATCTGGAGGGCGTCGGGCTGACCTTAGGAGAGTCAAACTAGCAGAGAAGAAGGGGGTTGTGATCAGAGGTAGTTCTAGGGAGGGCCGACAAGGTGGAGTTTAGGCAGAGGTTCCAAGAGGAAGTGGCAAGGACCCGATCAAGCCTCACCTAGATGAGGTGAGAACCTTTCCTATTGTTGGACCAAGTGAAAGGGTCCCCCTTCAAAGTAAGATCAAGAAGGCCTGTGGAAGCAACAAAATCTGCCAGCTCCCCCATACTGTCTGAGTAATCTATGAGGCCACCACACTTTTCAGAGGGGTAAAGGGGGTGTTAAAATCACCACCCAATAGAAAGTTAGCAGAGCCAACCAGATCAAGCCAATGGCCCAGCTTATTCCACAGAGAGGCACGTGCGTGCCTGGTGTTCGGGGAATATATATTAAAGGTGGTCCATGTTAGGAATAAGGTGTCTCAACCTTGGATAATTCCTATTCTTATTATTTGTTTTGTAAAATATATTTCTTGCAAATAATGTTGATGTGTCGGCATCTTGAATTGTGTGTAAGGAGATCATGGC
>MU226107.1:571286-586704 GCA_018584345.1 Thuja plicata
GAGATTAGAATTGCATTGTTATGCTGCCATTTTCATCATAGAATTACATTACATCTTATTACATGCTAGTTTATCATTGTTGTTTCATCATTTAGAGTTAAAATGCATGTTTTTATCATCATTTAGCTTGTTTTTAATCAAAATCCTTCATGCTAGGTTGTATTAGTCACTGATTCAATAGCATATTCTGAGGGCTGATATGTTGTTGGTCACACTCCTCCTAGTTAGAAGGCAATAGGTCAGTTTTAGTGGGTTCTCTATGTTTTTCATGCTTTTACTAACCCCATGATTCTAATATAATGATCTATTGAGTGTTTGTGTTGCTTCTGACAGGTACCCATTTACACACGCACAAGACTAGGTTCCCAAACCATTGCTAACACAGGTTGGGACACCTGATTTGTTAGGGTTGGGTCTAGGAGAGACCCAGAGCATCCCACCCCCGGCTCCTGGGGGGAGACTATCTCACCTTCTTCATGTGTCAGCACATCAGAATCTGTATCAATGGCCACAGGTGTCTAAACATATGAAACCATATCAACGGCCACCGGGGGTGGCTTTGGCACAGATGGTTCCTCCAATACTACTGGGGGAGGGGCCTCTGCTATTCTTTTGTCCTTGTTCTGTCATTTCTCTTCTGACTTGGTGGCCTTGCAGGTATCACTAGAGTGGCCTCTGCATTCACATTTATGGCAAAAAAGGGTAGCATTCTCATAGACTAATGCTTGGGTCCATCTACCCAGTTTGGATTTCAAAATAACAAAGTTGGGCAGGATTTTATTCATAGTGACATTCACACAAAATCTAGCAAAAACCAACCTAGATTTAGACCTTGTCACCTGATCCGTCGTGATGAATGAACCAAAGGAATCCCCAATCCATCGGAAGACCTACTCATCCCAATACTCGAACGGGAGGCCTGGGAGGCAGACCCAAACATGAGCCAATCTAGTTAGGTCCATCGCCAGATTAAATCCAGGCTTCCACTTTGCAAGGGCTAAAAAATGCTTTCCATATACCCATGAGCTAGACAACACACTGGTCATGTCCTCAAGAGTGGTAAACTTAAACAGGAAGAGCCCTCTCGGCATGGCCAAAACTAGGGCCGATCCTTTGATCTTCCACTGGTTAGAGACCCATTTTCTAACCATTTCAATGGTAGGTCAGAAATTGAAGAAACAACCCACCAGAGCCATCTAGAAGTCAGCCATCATGCGATTCACCATAGAGTTAGGGAGCGATAGTTCTGCTCCTTCTGTCTGAACAAAATCCACCAAAAGGGCCTACAAGGGTTGTTGGGCATCACCAACAAGAGCACCTTTCCAGTTAGGTTTAGGGGAAAATAGGGAATCAGTAGAAGCAGACTCTTTTTGAGATTCCCCCGTTGACTCAGGCATAGTGACTGTGATCTGGGGTCCATCAGGACTAGCAGGTGGGTCTACCAGGGGGGTAGCATCTCCCCCTGAGGAGGTGGGCATGGGAACCTTCAGTTTGAAAAAATGAAATGGGCGGGAAGGTGAGCGAAAGTTGCAGAGCTCTTTTGTTGCAGTTGTATACGATAAAGGATCTATTGAGTTTTTGGTTTGTAGCTCGATCCACTTTTGTTTCTTAATTATGTTATTTAGCAAGGTTTGATATTATAAAGAAGAGGTAGAAATTAAAATGTGTCTTAAATAATTTTCATAGAATGGATACACAACAATCATTGATTCTAAATCATAAAAGTATGAACTCAAGTTCATATATCAAGATTAATAGTTATTTTTGATGAAAATAAATAAATTTGATTAATTTTTAATATTATTAGTTACAATGATAATATGTACCTTAATTGCATCATTTCCTAATATTCAAATTTCCATAGATACAATGTAAAAGAGAAAAAGGTAAAAATATTATACTAGCAATTTGGGTGGAATAGATACAAACTAATCTTTAACTCTAGGCTATAAAGTTACTATCTTTGATTCATATTGTCATATCAAAATGCATATATAATTTTAATTTTAACATGTAGTCATTACAACAAAAAAAATTGCATGTTAAACTACTTATAATAAAATGGATTTCTATTTTCATCTTGAAGTAAATTAGAATTTTTTTTTGTTAATTTAGTTGTACTCAATCATTCTATTATTTTTCCCTTAAAGATCTTAAAATGACATGTATTGATTAACTACATAAACTAAATAATATTTTAGACCAAAAAATTTTAATTATATAAATGCCTGAAGACATTAATATCATATAACCTAAGGAAGAAAACAAACCTCACCGGTTAATCATAGAACAAAAGATTCACTTATGCATGTAGAAAATAGTTTGTTAACTACTTAATTGGTGATTTATCTAAAAATATAATACAATCACGAAGTACACTAACATCACCTTCCCTTTTTGCATTATTCTTGCAAATGTATCAAATAAACCTCAAATTTCATCACTCCAACTGACCCCTACTTAAGGTTAACATAAAAAGACATGTTGATTATAAAAAATAAATACACATTCTTTAGAAGAATTTTCCTTAAAGAAATAAATCCTATATTAGGGGACTCAAAACTAATTATTGACCATTTAAAAGGAGAGGCAAGCTTCCATTGGGACTTAAGAAGTTTATGGAGGATTATAAAAGAATGCTGACAAGTTTTTGTATGTATGAAGTCCACCATACTCTTATAGAAGGAAATAAAACTATGGATTTTATGGCTAATATGGGTTTAAATTCCCACAAATGTGCTTAATACCTTACACCATTTTTCTCAAGGGCTAAAGGAGATTTTAGGAAATGAAAAAAAATAGAAGATTTCTCATGAGTCATCATTACTACAAAAATATGGAGGAAAGGGTGGTTGTTCTGATTAAATCAAGTGGGAGAGGGTCCGAACCAAACAGTTTAAAGTAACATCAAGTCTGAACAGACATCACAAAAATAATTCACATGAAGTGAATTCAAACAACCAACTAACTAAAAGAACAAAAAAAAGACAGAAACCAACAACAACAAACAACCAAAAACTAGGTCGGCGCCAACAGCAACACCAAAAGCCCAAAAAACCTTACCAATAGAGAACCTAATTAAAGGACAAAGGACCCTAGTCTAGTATTCATTAAGATCAATGAGCTTGTCCAGGAAGGAAGCCTTTTTAGGAGGATAACCAACATCAACAACTAAGGAGACCACATAGCCTTTGAGAACCACTCGCAAGCTTTCCTCTCTCTTTTTGTGTTTTGTCTTATTTTTATCACACTTTAACTGTAAGAAATGTATAGACTAGGTAGTCTTATCCAACATCCCATTGTTGTAGGAAGAAAGGTCCTTTAGTCACTTACTCAGTGGGGGCTGGTTCATTTTCACATTAGTCAGTGCACTCACCATTTCATTCTTCTCCTCTTCAGTGGGAGTCTAGTACTTGAGGTCTTGCATATATTCCTCCATGATTTCGCAGTTGTTGATTTACTAGATGAAATCATTATAACCACCCCCCCCCATACTATCATCACCCTTCCCCTAGGTCCATCTGAAGATTTTTTCTTGGCTTCGACAATAGCCTCCAATCTATTAATCTTCTTTCAAGTAATTTGGAGTTGCAGAATGAGCCATTTTCTAATGACACTCTTCGTATTATTGAAGAAGCATAGTTCATCCACCTTTGTGCCAACAAAATCCAAGTCATAGTGAACCTCCTGGGTGACATTTTTAGTCACAGTGGGAGGGGAAATGTTATGTGGGGTAGCAGGGATGCCAAGGTAGTTTAGGTGGGTTGTAATAGGGGAGGAGGGAAGAAGGGGAATTGGTAGCTGAATTGTCATGGATTTGGGCTGACTCTGTAGACCCAAAGGAAGTGAAATCTTGAGACACCTCAACTGAGTCATTCTTATGTGAGTTTAAGCTCAGATATTTACATTTAACCTTCTTGAGGGGATTACCTCTGGCGGACCTAGGGGAAGGGGGAATCTTGGTAGGATCCTTAGCCGAAGGACGGACAAGAGTGAATTGAGGGTTATTAAGTTTCATAGTGAGGGAAAGGGAAGGGCTCCACTTGGAGAGTGAGAGCTAGGTGGAGTTTTAAAGGTGAGAAATGAGACCCTGGTGTAGGGGGGCTATCCTTCTTCTTAGCTTTAGCAATAGATTTATATAGGGAAGAAAATTTTCAAAAAGGAAAATTGAATTTGACATCCCTACAAAAGTGATTTAGCATAGGTTATAAATGGGAATGGAATATTTTAAATCTACTTTCCAACATGTTGAATTTGATGAGGATGAATGCCACATCCTTCAATTCCTTGAACAAATCTTTCCTATTGAAGTCATTCTACAACCGTTAAACTTTCTCTCCAGGGTCGTAGAACTTTTTTAAATCAGACTTGTAGTGAACCTTGGAGTTGGGAGGTATCTCTTTACCCTCTGCAAGAAGGCCCACCACTACCATAATATTTTCAATGGAGACAACAAATGACTGACCCCCAATGCAAACTTTTCCGTCGACCCAAGACTACAAAAAATTTCAAGATTTTCGAGTGCTGCTCTCATTTCATGTCTTGTAGAGACTCTTATATAATAAATAGGCAATAAATTTATAAGAATCTTACTCACAATAGTGTCTTCATCAATAGTTCCACGTGCTCCATGAATAGCAATCACAACCTCCTTGAGTTGGGTATTGTATTGTGTTATGTTTTCTCCTTCTTTTATTCTCATTTCATCAAATTTTCCTTGGAGACTTTTAGCTTTAGCTCTTTTTACATTTGCATCTTCTCCATGAACTAGTGTAATCTTGTCCTGCATCTACTTGGTTGATGTACATGTCTTGATATCCTCACATTTAGCATCTGTTAGTGAAGAAGAAATTTCTACAATCATAGTGTTGTGTTCATGTTTTTCCTTCATCTGAGTAATAGTCAAAGGTCCAGTAGGTAGGAATAATTCATTATCCAGGTACAGTGTTAAATCATCTCCAATCCTTGACAAGTAAAGTATCATTCTTCTCTTCCATGTTAAGAAGTTCTCCTTATTTAGCTTTGGTGCATCTTTGTTATACATCTTGTGATCTTTAGCTTAAGTCCTTTAAAAAATTTCCTTCTAAGCACGGTATGCTCTAATACCAATTGTTTGAATAACTGAGAGCCAACGGTGGGGGTTGAATCAGTTATCTCCCAATTATCCTACAATCCCAAATTCTCCCAGATGTATATAACAACAATTTTAAACATATAAATCAACTTGGTGAAAGGTAAACTGTGATCTAAAACTTTAGTCTTATAAAGTTGTCTACCAAGTAGTAGTAAATCAATATTGTGATTATCGATCAATGCAAATAAAGTAATGTGTAAAGTAAAATAACAATCTCACACATTATTACATAGATTTTTAACATGGAAACCCTGCTAAAGGAAAAACCACCTGGGACCGGTAACCCAAAATATTTCATTTTTCTGAAGTGAGCTTGGTTAAGAGCTAACCCTATTAAAGGTTACAATGCACACTATTTTTGATTAAGGTAAAAATAGGTTTTGAAAGGAACCCAAAACCTTTTACAAGAGGAGATTAAAGATAAGAAATGACAACCCTTACAAACATAAAATGCCTGCTACGAACAAAAGAGCAGGACCCAAACAAACAACCCAAAACCCGAGGAAGTAGAAAACCAGTCAAAAAAGCACAGTTACTTGGAAAACTTCCAGAAAAAAACCAACAAACCTTCCAGCGCTGCGCCCAACTTAATGCATTTTTTCATAGGCTTCCTTAGCCTCTTTCTGCATGTTTTCCATCAAGTCAATGGACTCCTCCAGCTTTAGCATCTCCTTAGGGATCTCTGGAACTTTTCTTTTGACACCTCTATGAGTTCTAGTGCTCGAGCCCCTGCTCTCAATATCACCTTCCACCATGAAAGTAGTTCTTTCCTACAGACTCATTTCCAGGTAGGCATATAAAGCTTTGAGATTCTGGACAGAAACTTTCAGCCCTTCATTACTATGTTTCAGAATGATATTTATCATGTGCCCATTGTGACTGATTTGGGCTTTCATCTCATTGAACTTATCTTCAATAATTTCATTAACCTTAACAGTAAGGTCATCATCTTTATTTTTATTATTTACCTTAATCTCCACCCGCTTCTCCATTTCTGCCATTCTGGAATTGAGAGGCTCCATAACTTCTTGCATGTTCTTGAGGTTCTGTTTCATCATGTTCATTTCCTCCCCAATCCACTTCTACATATTAGCCCCATAGTCCTCTATGCATTTTGGAATTCTCTCGTCGACCTCAAAACCCACCATTTTGTAGTCTGAGTTAAGTTTTTGTTTTTTCTTCTTCTTACCATCTTTCCTCAGAATTCTATTCTCCTCCATTTCTTTTTCCTTATTCTTCTCCTCCTCTTTTTCTTTTTCATCCTTTTCTTCTTTGTTCTCCCTATTTTATTCTTCCTCATTCTGCTTGAGGTTGTCTACTTCCATCTTCCTATTCTCATCTTCCTCATTCAGATTGATGTCTTTTGCTGCTATGTTATCATCCTCATTATTGAAGTCCTCATCATCTTCAGCCTGATTCATCTTGGGATTTCCCGAGTCAACCTCATTTGTCTCTGACTCTTCCATTTTTTTCTCATCTTGGGTCTTATCCTTGTCAATGCTCTAGGTCTTAGGGCTGACCTCTATCTCTTCCCTAATGATCTCCATTTTCTTAATCTTTTTGTTAACGCTCTTCTTAGATTTCACTTTCTTGATATCCCGGTTCAACTTCCTAAAATTCCCTTTGACCCTTTGAGGGATAGGGTCCGAGACTTGGTTTTTAACATAATCAGAAATAAGCAGAATAAAACCTTCATGCAGAACTGGGTTCGAAGCTTTTTTCTTGTGTTCAACAATATTATTATTCAGAGAGCTGAGCAAATAATAAGGGAAAGAGACAAGATTCTGATGCCTAAAATGATTTTCAAGGACAAAATGGAGATTATAGATTTTAGAATACCTACCATCCAGAGTAAAGTATTCGATCATCACTATGAGGATGTTAGCCCAGTGACTTTTGATCTTTTTTATGTCAACATAATCTCCCCTGCTTTTGGTCAGAAGGGCTTTCTCTTCTTCATTCTTTGGGAATATTTTGAAGGCTGGGGTGCCCGCCCTCTTATTGTCCCTGTAAAACTTCATACCATCCACAAGAATGCCCGTTATTTCAGAGATGAGGTTTAGGGTAAGAGGGATTGATTTACCCCACAGATTCACCCTCCCATTCTTCCATCCATCTGGTAATTTCTTTGTAATTTCCTTATCCGCACCATGCAGGCATTCCATGAAGTTTGTAACTCCTCCTTTCCTGAGTCTTTTTCAAACCTTCATCTTTTTCTTCCATTTCGAGTAGTCAATCGGCTCCTCCCTCTTCAAGCCACCCCCCATCATAGCAAAATTCTGAACAAACTAGATACAGTGAAGCTGAGAGTGGAGCTTAAGCTTTCTCTGGTTTAGCTTACTATTTGTGACCCACAATCCATGTGAGTAGGAAATTTAATTCAAACCCACAAACCTCGACTGACAATAAATGACATAATAAAAATTAGCTGTCATAATCATTATTAATGCTTGTTTGCGGTAAGCCTTCATTTTGATTTACCTTGTCGTGCTTGATGAGATGTGAAATCTCTAAACTTAAATCCACCTCCCCATTCCATGATGTCATTGCTTCACAATTAACACCCACATTGGATAAACTATCCACAACCCTATTTCCTTCCTTGTACACGTGGGAAACAAAGCTTTCTTCAAAAAGAAGCAGTGTAGATTTGATTTTACCTATAATGTGAGCTATAGTCCAAGATGCTTTAGCTTTGCCTTTGATACAGTTAATGATGTTTAATGAGTCTCCCTCCAACCAAAATTTCAAAATTCCTTTTTCTTTAGCCTGACTGACAATCATAAGAGCCGCCATAGCTTCGGCTACATGGTTCATTTGATTTCCAAGAGGAGCAGCAACTGCTCCCAGACAATTCCCAGCACTATCTCTTAAGCATCCACCACCTCCATCTCTTCCCGGATTCCCCTTAGCAGCTCCATCAAAGTTGCATTTTGCCCAACCATAAGGTGGAGTAGACCATCTTGTATTTTCCCTCTTATCTAAAGTCTTAGTCTTTTTTTTTCTGGGGATCCCCCATTCAGAGCTTGATATTTCCTGGAGATTCAAAAGGATATTACTTTGAGGAAAAGAAGCATTAAAGTTTTCCAACATACCTCTTATTATATGGTTGGCCACAACTATATGGGAGGATTTTTTCTCTTTGAAGACCCTATTATTCCTCTCCTTCCATATCCTCCATGAGAAGTGAGCTAGGAAGAGCTTCCACATCTCCTTATAGTCTTAAATGCACACTGTTAAATGTTACCTGGTTAGAGGATTTAAAACTAACAGTTCTCTCTTGACCAATCATTCATTATGGGGTCAACAAGAAAACACTCAACATTCATTTTAATATCATAATAAAGACTTTCACGTCTTACTCGGTTAAGAGATTTATCTATAAAAATGGTTAAACTAATACAATAATGATCCGATTCAGATACAACTTTGTTTGCATATTTTCAGATCTATGCTAAGTACATAATACCTCTAATCAATTTGTACACTTTTGCTCATCTTATTCTTCATACTTTGTTTTGTTTGGTTAATGCTCTTTCCTCTGTCGCTCAATGATGTCTGCAGAAAATGCTTGATTCTGTCTTTAACCAGTTTGATCAGTCCTACATGTGTGTGCATCATAGCATCATTGATTCATAATGAATCTCTTGTCTCTTATATAGACATCATAACTCATTTAATTTCTATCCTTTATATTTTTCCTCTTAATCTCCATCGTTGGTTTTTCTGCTTAAACCTTCCTCGGTAGTTGTGTCAAAAACATGTTTCAATGTTCGTCATCTGATCTTCCTTGAATTTTCATAGTTATTTGATCATCATAACAAACCTTATCATTTACCTCAAAATCATCAATTTATAGCTCATCATTTTAGTCAGCCTCAATTTGATTTAATTGCTCGGTCAATACCGTGATGTGTCGATGATCCCTAGCTCGGTTAATACTATGCTCAGTATACACTATTTTTACTCGGTGTATACAAAACTCTTCAATTAACGACCACATAATTTGTGTTTGTTCCAAATATTCAATCCATAATAGATGTTTGTTACTAAAATGATACTCAAATAAGTTGACATCAATGACAATACATTAACTGATTAATGTCTATCATCACATCTGTAACTCGATTGATTATCAACAAAATGAATTGAAACATACAATCAGTTGTAGTTAATCAATAGAAAATAAATATATTACACTTTTGATAGAAGTCACAGTTGGCCTCACATGAAAATGTTTTTTTAAGGTGGATTAAATCACAATAAGGACAGGATTAAAAGATCAACTAACTTTTGAACGATTGGAAATGACATCATGATGGCCAAGTTGTATCAAAACCATACCTTCAATAATTTTCTGGATCAATTTAACATCATAATTGACAGGCATAAAAATCAAAACATGTCAGAAATTAATGAAGGAGAAGGACATATGTTAATGTGATTTCTTTTTAACAAGCATAAAGATCATTTTTGGAAATATTGTGAAAGAGATTTTTTAATTATAGTGTCATTATGTGTTGTGGGTTTTACCACATTAATACTTGTAATATTCAGTTCACCTACCTTATAGAAATGGATGGCCCTCTGAAAATATCTAAACCCAAAGACTGCAAGGAACTTATGCAAAATGAAGATCTTTGGAATTTTTTAACAAGGGCGGAGCTCACTCCCTACTTCTAGGCCATGAGGGGTTATAAGAGAATTCTGTCAACAAAATTTTGTGACTCTTGGTAGAAGGTTTTTTTTACAATTGGTAGCATAAAGTTCCAAGTCACGCCAGAGTTGATTGTTGAAGCTACATGGTTGAAATGCGAAGGGGACAAAGTAGAAAAATAGAGCAGAGGAGATTGTAAGGAATACATGAAGAAATTATTTAAAAAGGGTTAGAAGCTGGTGGTCACCTCAAATGAAAATTGTATGAAAGGTCCCTTATTCCTCTTTATGCTCTTTAATTCTATGATGTAATAAATTTTTTTACCTTAGAAGGTAGATACATGACCTTCCATGGCTACCATTTCCCAATTTTGAACCAAATTAGGAATGGGCAGAAGATTAATATGTCTTTTTTCCTAGTTTTGTCTCTAAGTAGAAATATAACTAAAGGGGCTTCCCCCCTTTTCACTAAGGGCTAATCTATATCCTATACCAGCATGAATTTGATAAATCTCTTTTTTAGATCTGGTTTATCTCCAACCCTAAGCCTAAAGCTAACCTGCAAAGTGAACCACCTCATAGTTCTATCTGTATTAAACTCATTGATAGAAAACCTTTACCAGAAAATCCTAACCCCAACAAGAAAGGAAAATTCACTAGTCCCCTGTAAAAAAAAAAACCCCTTTTAAGTTGAGCTCTTAGATATTACACCAAAAAGGTGTAAAGGCCTTACCAGTAAACCGAGCATGACTAAGATGAGGAAAACTTGGAAGGGTACTAAAATTGTTACTCTGGTAGTTAAAATTTAAGATACTAATGAGAAAATAGAGGAAATGGAGACTCGGGAAGATACCAAACAGGGTATGAGCTTTGGAGAGAGAAGCTCAACTAATTTTTTAAATAAAGATTTAAAAGGAAAGAAATTTTTGGAGGAAATCATCCCTAAGATAGATTTTGGATATGAGCCTAAGGGGGAGAAATTTTTAGGTAACTTTCATGATGAAGATTATAAGGGGGGATGAATATTTTGAGGAGGAAAGTGAAGAGAATTATTTTGACATTATAGTTAATCTAGTTGACTATGAAAAGGTAATGAAAAAAGAATGTGTCTCCCCTAGCCCCATTAGGGCTGATATAGTGGTGAGATTCCCCTATCTGTAGTTGTTTCCAAATAAAAAGATATTCTTGTTAATTTCAATAAACAAATCAAAAAATTACAAAGTAGAGTGATTACTCTAGAAGATAATGTTACTTCCTCAAAGCATACTAAATAATTGTTTGATTAGGCTTTTTCTTTCCTTTGCAGGATAATTGATGTTATAATGAAGAAAGCTATGTCTGATGTAGTTTTCGATCAAAGTATAATTAAGAGGAACAATTTGAAGAAGAGGAAAGAAGAAGGAAACATAAAAAAGGGCAAGCACAAGGAGAATGAGGACAATTAAGATTGGACCATGAATAAAAATAACCTCTCAAAGAATTTGGAGATTATCTCTACAAGGAATTATCCTAAAGATACTAGTAGCTAAGGCCATAGGCCTTTGGATCATGATATATAGGTTGTTTTCTTTAGGGATGTTTATGGTTTTTACTATTAAGAATTGTTTTCTTTTATTTGTTTATACTTATTTCCTATCGGATAAGACTATCTCATTAGTTAAGTGGATGGTTAAAAACCCTTGTAGCCATATATATTTTAATTATGATAAAAACTCAATAGGTTATAGTGATAGTAGTAGGTAGGTTAATATGATGTTTATTTTGTTGTGTTCTTTATTTTTGGTTGATATTTGTTGCTACAAGGTTCTTAGTCCTCAGTCTATGATTCCCTGAGGTATAGTTGTAATGAGCTAACTTTTATTTTCTGGGATCGGGGCCCTTTCCATATTGATTCAATAAGAAAAAATCCTATATTATGTGGAATTCTATCAATATACTTTGTAACCTTAGAAACTGCGTAGCTATAAGATCTAATTTCTCAAGTTTTTGTATTACCACCTCCTAAAACTCCCAAATAAAAAATCCATGAAATTATTAAACAATAATTAGGTTGAGATACACTCATAGAGCTCCACAAATTTGTCTTGTGAACCTTGAAATTGTATAATTCTCAATAATTAGAGTTGTGAACTATCTATAAAATAATCCATGTATTGAGTTCACCAAATTTTTTATCTATCTTCAAAATGAAAACTTTACAATATATGTATTCTTATAATCTATCAATGTAAAAAAAAAAAGAAACGAAGAAGGAAAATAATAACATATGAAAGCTTCTGAAGAGGAAGAAGATTCGGAGGAGGAAGAAGATATCAAGTAGGAAACTAGGGGGAATTCTAAAGTGCGAAAGAAAATTAAGGTCGAGGAGAAGGATAAGGAAAAAAAGAAGCAAAGCCCTATTGTGGAGGGGTCTCTGAAAAGCCATGACTCTCAAGTCTCGGCCAGTTTTGGTCTCCCCGCCTATGACCTCTCAAAGAAAAAACTCTTTGAGGAGAAGAAAGCGGATTCTCCGTTCCTAACCTCACAGTCCCCTAGCCCTCAAGTGGTTTTAAATATTACCTCGGAGGAGCCTAAAAAAATAGAGGATAAACTGTCTGATGCTGTGAGTGACACCCCCATTGGTAATGCTGGTCCTCAGGAGTTGCTATCTAACCCCAAGGTGGAGATAAAGTTAATGAGAGCGGAAATCAATAATCTCAAGGAAAGCTTCAACAGGATTGCGGATTTTGCTGTGAAGGTTATGCATGTGGCTACCACTACACTCCAACTCCTTCACATGGAGAAAATGAACCCGGGAGGTGAGTGTAAGGATGAAAAACTGTGCGAGTTCCTTGCGGACGATTGGCTGAAGCTCCTGTTGAAAGATGGGGAAGGTAACCCCAATTAGCCCCCTTTTGACTATGGTTAACCTTTTTGACTGGACTCTCCGATTGGGCGATGTAGGCTTGTTTGATCTTCGTTTAAATTTTAGCTTCTGTTATCTGTTGTTTTTTGCTGTTAATGATAACTCTACTGTTAATTACTATCATAGGCTGGTTACCAACCTCATGGTGAGGTTGGGGCCTGTTAAGACTACCAGTCTGGTTTTTGATAGAGTATTATTACTTTATGCTTATTAATTAAATCATATCGATTTAATTATATAATTTTATATTACTCTAGTTACTTAAGCTTCACCTAGGTACATTATTAATTAATTATTAGTTAATAATGTGCAACCTAGTTTTTTCGTTTAGGGTTTCTTTCTCACCTTTTATAACGTTAAGCCTTGTACTTTTGGGTTGATCTCTTATGCATTTTTCATATTTTGAGAGCACTTCTCTTCTGTCTCCATTTTTTATTCTCTTTTAAAAGGTTATTGGCTAATAGGTTCTTCTTGGGTTGTGTAGAATTGAGTTTGATCAATTCTTTCATGGTATTAGAGCTCAGATCTGTGGCGGCTTGTTCCTGATTTGAAGGTTTTTAGAGTTTGAAGGGTTTTTGTTTTTCTATATTTTTGTTTATTGGTTTTGGGAAGTCTCTATTTTTTCGTACATTTTGGACCAAAACTGACCTCACAGTTGAGTCCGGAAGGCCCAAAAACCCCAAGATTCATATAAAACACGTCTGATTTGGACACCGGAGCACCTGGAAAATTTTTTTGGCCATCTAGGGCCGTACGGACACAATTTTTGAGATGAAAATGCAAAAAAAATTTAAAAAATGCAAGGTTTTTTGGCAAACCGGGGCGCACCACCACCACGCCACCCCGGTGCCACCCTGCCGCCGCCTCCGCCCGGCTCGGCCGGCCCGCGTCCGGCCCGCGTCCGGCCCACCCACCGACGCGCCGCCCACCAGCCACCGCAGCGCCACCGGTGGTGCTCCGTAGCAGAGCCACCCACCGGCCGCCGCAGCGCCACCAGCCGCCTCCGCCTGTGTAGTGTTGATGTCATCAGTGACATCAGCGGCTAGAAAAAAAAAAATTTGGCAGATTTTCAAATTTTCCGGCGAAAATCTTTTTTTCCGGCGGTCGGAATTTTTTTTCTAGCGTACCTTCTGACGACCATCAATTTTTTGCTCGTGGTCAGTGACGGTCATTTGGACGTCAAATTTAAGATAGGGTCTGTTTTTTTTCAGCGAGCTCTCTTTTGGAGGTACCTGTGCCTTTTTGGTCATATCTTGGGCATACGGTGTCCATTTTTGAAAAATGAAATATCGCCGGAAAGGTGTTTTCGAGCCCGTCGCATTGGTGCAGATTTCCTTTCTTGATTCTTCCATTTTGATGCTATTTTTGAGCCTCAAAGTCAAGGTACACAAATTTACTTTCTAAAGCTTTTCTTTCTCTCTCTTTCTTTCAAGCTTTCATAATTGTGCTGGAATTGGGTTTTATCGATTGTGGGGGGTGTTCTTTCTTGATTTTCTATCATTCATCTCAGAAAAACAAAATATTGTATCACATAAAACAAAACCCCTTCTGCATCTTCTGTCTAGTTTTGAAAGCAAACATAATTCAAAAATCAGTCCAAGTACAGGGCACTATGGCAGACATAGCATTTGTTGAGCTTCTCACTCCACACAATTACAATGTGTGGAAGCCACAAATGACTAGACTCCTCATGTCACAAGGTTTATGGTCATGCCTGGATACAGTTCAACCAATTCTTTAGAGGCCTTATGAGGCTCTTATGCGCAGGAATAGGATGGATGAGGCAATGGGCCTTATTGCCTTGAATATTTCAGATGGGTTATTGTTCCACCTGGATGGTCTGACCACAGCCAGGGATATGTGGGACAATTTTTCCACCTTGTTTGGCATCATGGATCAGTTCAGGATTCTCCAAATAGATGCAAAGTTCACCTCCTTGGCACCTGACTCATTCACCAGCATTGAGGACTTCCTGATGAAGTTCAAGTCTCTTTGATCTATTTTATAGGTTGCTAAAAATATGAAGTCAGATGATGAGTGCATCTTCCTGATACTCTCCAAGCTTCATGGTCCTTATCAGATTTTCACTTCTACCTTCTACTCCACTATGGATGCACTGGGTGCACGACATGTTATGCCCTCTTTTGAGACCTTCTATGACAGGTTAACTCGTGAGCAGTCCAAACTTAGTCAGATGGATTCTCTTACAGGTTCACAGTCACAGGCATTGCTTGTCAAGTCATCTTAGGATACACCGAAGTTGAAGACGAAGAAGATATTTGATTCCTCTTCTCAACACTCTTCTGGCCCACCACCTTCTTCTAAAAAGGAGAAATAGAAGACTTAGAACCCCACTTGTTCTTATTGTCAGAAGGGGCCCCATGATGAGTCCCAGTGTTTTCAGAAGAGATTTGATGGCTATGAGAAACAGATTGCAGATTTACAAGCTCTCCTTCAAAAGAGCACTATTTCCTCTCCATCCTCTTCCACCTCACAGGGGTCTTCTTTTCAGTCTTCTACCTCATCTTCGACATCTGGACAGGATTTTGGACAGGGTCATGCATTACGGGCCTCTGTTGCATCCCCTTCACAGGTTCCTTGGATACTGGATTCTGGTGCTTCTCACCATATGGCATCTTCTCAGGATTTGTTCTCTTCTTTTGAGACCTCTCCTATTCCTCATATTCTCATGGGGAATAACACTGTACAGACAGTCTGTGGGA
>MU226108.1:21162-52645 GCA_018584345.1 Thuja plicata
GGCTTTAGGTACTGATGCATGCATGCATTTTCAATTCTATGAATTGAATGAAGAATCAAATGCAGAGAATAAAGAGCAATTACAATCTGGAAATGTAAAGAAGGAGAGAAGGAGACAAGTCAAGCCTCATTGCCTGGTTGTCTTTTGAAGTTTGAGCATGCTGCATCCTTGGGTTTTGCATTTTGAAGTGTCCCAGGTCACCTGGTATATCTTGCAAAAGAGGGATATAGAAGAGAGTCAGTTCATATGAACTGAGCAATGAAGGACAAATAAACTGTCTAATCCTCTACTTGATCACATTTCAGAATGATAACACATAAGGCAAAGTCATAAAGCTGCAAGAAGGATCATATCACAGACATTTTATTTTCCTAACAGTGTTTGTTCCATGTGCAGAGACAGGTTTTGAAGAATAAGTAGGTTGTTGAAAGGACGCACATAAGCTACAGGTGCGAAACTTTCCAATCGAAGACTTGTAGAGGCGAAGACTTGCAGAGGCGAAGATTCGAAGACTGGTGAACTAAGAGGAGGCTGTCAAGGGGGCATGCATATATTACAAGCATGGGACCTTTCAGATGAATCATGGAGTTACAAGAAGAAGGTTGTTGAAGGGACATGATTTACATCATGAAACCTTCCAGCTAACATATCAAGGTTTAAAGGTTACATAGTTTTATTTTTGATGGAACAGAACAGGAAAAAATTGGAAAGGAACTGAGGCTTATGATTAATACCACTTATGGGAGTCACGAACCCATGTTCGAACCCCATAGGTGATTGTTTAGTATGTTGAGAACAATAAAGAAGGCTAGAATAAATTGTAAAAGTTCAGGTACTAAATATCAGAGTTTAAGGAATAGGTGACAGATCAGAGATCGAATGAGTAATTAACAGTGAAAATGGAGTATGGCATTAGAGGAACAAAATTTCATACCAATGGAACAGTATTCATTATATATTTCGAGATTAAATGGTGTTTCTGTACTATTTCAGTCTGGTTTGATTTTGCAAAAGTGATACATCATTGCAATACATATACAAGTGTGTTCATTGATCCATATCAAACAAACATTATGATTTCAAATGATACATACTGCTGTTTTGAAAAGTAAGAAGTGAGAAATAAGAATTACATATCAATAATGATTACAGTGCATATATGATATAACAGTAAAACAGAATCAACTTGGCATAAAAATAAACAGAGACAGCATGCTACAGAAATCTAGTTGTTTACAAATAGAAAGGGATAATTAGAGAATGAGATTTCCAGATCACCAATGACGTGCATGGTGAAAGTAATAAATATCATAATAATTTAGCATTATGGAGTATATAAGTTGCACCAATATATGCTACGATAAACACTGTTACAAAGAAGAACAAGACATTTAATAACAGTCAAGAGAAAGGAAGCACAAGATATGTATGAGCAAGCCCCAACATTTAATACTATAACATAGAAGCAACTTGAATTTCATAACAGCATATATTTGGTGAACAAAAAAAAAAAATAGAAAATTAGAATTCTGGGATCTATGCAAAGAAAAGTAACTAGTGTGCTGAATATTATGAAAACATAAGCTGGTTGTGATCAGCTAGTAAGGCATATATTTTTTATAAATTCAAGTTCTACAACAGCGTGAGCTGTAATGACAGGTTATATTCCTTAAAATATAATGACTGTTGTTCAATATGATGTGACAGGCTAAGAAATTAAAAGTATTGAAACAGTGAATAGCAGTGCTTTAATGACAAGTGAAGTCACGATTTAAAACAAATCAGGTTGACAGAAGTGGGCATGTAAATCATTGAGTTAACAAGTGAAAAATCAGTCACTCAATAACAAAAGTGACTGTTAGATATATATCAGGCTGCAGCTGCAAATGATATAGCTCGAGTTCACAAGATTGAACTCATCAAATGATAAAGTAATAAACAGCATGAGTTTCACACATAAAAAGAAAGTATCATAAATGAGGGAAGCGGTGGAACAGTTACTACAATCATCTACTCAATCCCATCCCATAATTTGTGATAGTCTTGAGAAGGCTTAGTGTTGTTATTTCTCTCATTAGAGATTCTCAAGTTATGTATTTGGATGAGCCCAGTACAGAGTTAAACCCAAAATTATTTTCAAAATGGAAACCAAGCTATGTAATAAACTTGACTCTTGAGCCAATACCAGTCATAGTTTTCAGTTTCAAATCTGAATATGAAATAAGGAATATAGCTATGACTTTGTGCTGCCAAAATCAATATAATGGCGGAATTAGTAGCTTCATAATGAACAGAGAAATAGAATGAAACCCAGCTATTGTATTCTGATCAAAGTTTTGTTTTCAGCATCAGAAAAAGGACAAATATTACGTAGAGAAAGCGACTCAACGTTTCTAGCAGAGTAAGAGGGTTTTGACCCTATGTTTTTGTCATGATATTCAGCAAAAGATGAATCAACACTGCCTGTTTAGAAGCCAAAAATGATGCCATACAAATATTGCAAAAGAAAATCAGAGCCACGTTTTGATAAAACGTTAACAGTTTAAAGCCAGCACAGGAAAAAACCATTTTATCATGAAATAAGAAGCCACATTTTCTGAAGAAAAAGCATTAAAAAAGAATTAAAGATCAGATACTTATCTCCGTGAGTCTCTAGCAATATTAAAACCGAGTACAACTTCATCAAAAGAAGAAGCTCTAGGTTTGAACCACAAGAAAAAATGAAAGACCAAATAAGTTCATGGCAACCGCAATGAAGAGCTGTTGATACAAAATGCGGCAGGAAGAACAGGAACCAGAGATACAACTTTCATGGCGGCATGAAACCCTAGAGTTTCTTTCATTCTTCTCCAGAAATAATGAAAAATGCATAAGTCTGCTAATACAAATGAGAAGATAAGAATGCCTTTACTATATTTCATTTTGGTTTGGAATCCATGAGGAAGGCGTCAGTACACGACTTCTTCCCAGCAGGACACGCATACGTATTCATGTGGCTTTGCATTAGGTCGATGAAATTCATAAGTCTATGCACTATGGAGTCTCGGTTATAACTTATTAAGCACTTCATTTTTCATATGCAAAGGCTCTTTTATAATTTCCCCTTAAGCTAAGTTTTGATAATATATATTATATTTTCATAAACTTAAATCTAATAGATAGTATCCACTTATCTATTGGATTTAAGTTGTATAATATATATTATCAAAATTTAGATTAAGTTACATTTATTTAATATATTTAATATTTTGTAAATTATAAAATTTACTTAATATTGATTATATCAAGTAGATTAGTTAATTATATTTAATTTATTTAATATTAAGTAAATTTTATCATTTACGAAATATTAAATATATTAAATATAATTAGGAAATTATAAATAAGTCTTTTAGCATATTTTCTTTGAGTGATTAATTATATATAATCTTGATTTTGTCATTTTTTGATAAGGGAGGATTTTTTCTAAGTTCTGAGGCAGATTGGAGGTAGATTAGGGATAGTTTAGGTCACCTTGATGTCAGTTTTGAGTTCAGTATCAGATGATATCAGTGAAGAGGACTTTTTGAGCAATTCACTATTGGTTTCTGACAGTTGAGATCACTTTTGGATGGCTTTTTCTTCCATATCCGACCCCTCACATATTTGCATGATTTCTAGGAGTTATGGAGCAGTTTGATATAATTTTAAGTGGCAGTTTAGTCAGGCATCACTTGAGGCAGTTGTTGGGGCACTTTGACTTCACTTTTTAGCAGTTTGACTTTTCTTTTTGGAGGTTTTTCTCATGCATACGGATTAGGGTTTCTTGAGTTCTATTTATCATATTTTGATCTGATTATTCAGGACCTTCTTTTTGGCTCACTTGTTTTTCATGTTGCAAACTTGAGAGAAAATTGTAAGGCATTGTAGCAGAGATTTGTTCCAGCATTGATATATAGAGATACCTGTTCCTTCCCATTGGTTTTTGAAGTGTAATATTGTGAGTTTTATTACTTGAATGTTGTGTTAGCCTTCATTTTAAGATGCATTCCTTACTACATTTCAGAATCTTGATACATATAACTGCAGGTCTATAGTTTGTGTTCTAATTTTTGCATTGATTTGGTGAAGCATTGTTTCCCTACCTCTGTAAAATATTTCAGATCCTTACATAGAAACACTTTTGTAGTTAGGTGATTGTCTGGGTGTTGAGAACCATAGTTATTTCTTGAAATATGTGCTAAATTTATTCAAGTTACAAGTCAAATTTGGTGTATCACCTTTATAGTTTTAGGGTTTATTAGGTCATTTCTTTCCCCTTTTCCTTATATAGCAATTTTGTTCAAGTGATATTCCAAACCTAAGAGGAACTGACCTAGAATCTGGAGATTCATTCTCAACCCCATCAATGGGAATGTTTCCATGTTTCAACAGGATAGCTAGATTCCATATCAAGCTATTGGCGCAATCCTGATTGACAACAGTTTTAACCATATTTCAACTCAAATATATTTTGATGGTTGGCTCTCTAAGTGTAAAATTTGTTGTCACAAGCACTATTTTGTTATCTGTGTTGGTTGATGCCCAACTCAGCTATTTTTGGTGACCTTATTGGTCTATATATAGGTTAAGGGAATAACTAAGGGGGTTATTATGATTATACAGTCTTGTTTCATGCTTTGGATTGTACTATATGCTTTGAAAAGTGATTTTGGTATTATTAGTAACTTTTTTTTAATGCCTTATTACAAGTTACCTTTGGGTCTAAATTAAGAGAAGGTTACGATGCATATCGATGGATTATGTTATTTGAAAAAGACTTGCGAGATGGGTTTGTGTCTCCTTTATCTCTTAGTGTGGACCACATTGAGTATTTTTTCTCAAGGTGGCTGACTTTGTGCTACAATACTTATNTATTATTATGGTCGACCTTGTTGATGTTTCTGATGGAACAATCTCTATATATTTGAGTAAAAAAGGATGAGATGAACACGAGTGTATGTGAAGTTATTCTAAAGGCTGAGGGAATCACTTGTGAAGGAAAATAAATATTGAAAAAGAATAACTAAGGTGCATATTGATGAGTCAAACAGAAAGATCAATACAATAAATTAAAAGATTTTTTTTTCATTCATTATGATTACTAGGAAATGGTAAGTTTCCTTTTCTAGTTTATGAAGATCCAAAAAATTTATTATCTTGAGGATTAGTGAGATCCTTGGAAATGTGCCTAAAACAATAGGGATAGTGAGTTCCTTGGCTTCTGGCCTATAATTTTATAGTGATATATTTAGATATAGTGAGTACATTTCTCACTGTGGTTTTTCCATGTTGGATTTTTATGTTAATCTAGTGTTCAGTTGTGTGTATTATCATTACTTTATTTTTTCTAATGGTTAGACATTGAATCAATGAACAACCCCTAAGATTTGTGATAGAATTATTAATTTTTTATCTATGTTGATTCACCCCCTTCTTCTCAACACCTAGTAGTTCTCAACAATTGGTATCAAAGAAAGTTTCATCTAAAGAAGCTTAAGTGCTTGAGACATATCTAAAATGGTTGGAGAGAGGAGGATCAAAGTACCTAAATTTGATGGAATGAACTATACCTTCTAGAAGGACAAAATGGATTCTCATTTGGAATCTATGCCATATGGTGTTCTTGATTCTATCAGAAATCATTATGTTCCTCCAATATCAAGTACTCTTACTACTTGAGAATAAATTAAGGCACATGAGAACAATGCTAAGGAAAGACATACAATTATTAGTAGTTTGGGTTATTCATAATTGTTAAAAGTCATGGGTTGCAAATCTATATTTGATGTAGGGGAAAATATTTCCTATATTTATAAAGGAGACAAAAAGAACAAGCATATCAAGTTTAATAATCTGAAGCACAAGTTTGAAACTCTGAAGATGTCAAAAGATGAGAACATTAAAGGTTATCTGCATCACGTAAATGAAATTATCAACTCTATTAGAGGCTTCAGTGGATCCCTTGAAGATAAGAAGGTAGTGTTGAAAGTGATGAAGACAATGAAAAAGACCTACAAAACCCTATTGGTCACTATACAACAGTTAGGATATGGAGAAATATATCTTGGTGGAGCTATATGGTGTGGTAATTGGGTTTGAGCTGTCATAAATTGGGGAAAATTAACATCATAAAAAATATGTATCTTTAATAGCTATTCAAGGAATTGAAGATGAATCTTATTTAGGTGAAGAAGAATTTGTTAGAAAACTAATAAAATAATCTGGCAAGTACAAAGGTAAGTTACCATTCAAATGTTTTAATTGTGTAAGAGTAGGACACGATGTTGTTAAATGTCCTTTTAGAGAAAATTGGAAGAAACTTGATGATGGTGATAGATAAGAAAAACTGAAGATATAACAATAATTATAATTCAGATGATAGACATAAGAAAAGAAGATTTTTTGTGTAATGGAATATCATTCATCAAAGGTTGTAGGAGAAAATTATTTAAATGGTGAAGTATTGTTTTTGGCTATCAAGGATGAAGACAATTTCAGATTTAAAGGACAAAATATTGCTTTGCATACGATACAAGAAACCAGATCTTAGATCATTGATTCCAGCTGCTCAAATCACATGATCAATGATAGAAAATTATTTGTACATCTTGATAACTATGATGGAGGATCAGTCTCATTTATTGAAAAAGGTTTGTGCCCATATCTGGTAAGGGAACTATTTCAATTGACAATAAGCATAAATCTACTAATGTCTACTATGTAAAAGGATTAAGATAATGTCTTTTAAGAATCAATCAGTTGTGCAATAAAGGTTTTCAAGTTATCTTTCTTGGAGAAAAATGTTTAACCAGGAAAGGGTCCAGAAAGCTTGTTGCAGTGGGTATAAGGAATGGTAATGTTTACTATCTCAAGAAGAACAATGGAGGTAGTTTCTCTATCACTCTGAACAACAAATGTTGGCTATGGAACAAACGAATGAGACATGTCAACTTTATCAATCTGATGAAGATCAGTTCCTCTAATTTTTCCAAAGGCTACTAGACCTGTTAACACAACTTGCAGAGATTGGCTAATTGGAAAGAAAACCATGAACACATTCAAGAACTAAGAGAATTCAACCACAATGACTTTGGAGTCGATACACACTGATCTATGTAGACCTAAAAGAACAAGAGTGCTCAATGGTGATAGGTACATCATGTTTCTTATTGATTATTTATACTACAATGACATGGGTAACATTTTTGAGATAAAAATCAAAAGCTCTGGATAGATTTTAAAAATTTAAATGTTTATTTGAAAATAAAATGGATACTAGGATCAAGTGCTTGAGATATGATAGAGGAGATTTCAAGTCATATGAATTTAATAGCTTTTGTGAGAGGTTTGGAATCAGAAGATAGTTATATGCTCCAAGGACTCCACAACAAAATGAAGTAAATGAAAGGAAAAACAAAATTGTTGTTGAGATGGCTAGGAAAATGTTGACGGATACTAATTTTTTAATTGTCTATTGATATGTGGTACACACTATTGCTTATCTTCTAAATAGAGTGTGAGTCAAAGTAAATTGTATTAAGACTCCCAAGTAAATCATATTAAGACTCCCTATGAGCTATGGTCTGGTAAAGAACCTACTATCAAATATTTTAGAATCTTTGGAAGAAAATGTTACATCAAAAGAGATGAGGGAAATCCTAGAAAATTTGATGCAAGATCAAATGAAGGTATCTTCTTGGGATACTCTACTACAATAAAGGCATAACAATATTACAATTTGAGACTGAAGAATTTGGTAGAAAGTGTGAATGTTAACATTGACCAATGAGGTATGGGATCATATTTCTTTAGAACCTAAGATTAAATTAGAGAAGGTTCATATATGATACTTGTAGAAAAGAGGAAAGTTTTGAAAAATTATGATAAAGAAATAGAAGATGAAGAGAAAGAATATAAAAAAACTCTAAGGACATGTGCTAGGAATGTTTAGAAAGATTATTCAATAGATAAAATCATTAGAGGAAAGAATAAAGGTGTTCAACCAAGAAGAATACTTGCTAGGATAGGTGAGAAATCAAATTGTTGGTTTCTTTATAAGATTGAACCAAAAAAATATGATGAAGTTAGCAAATATGAATGCTAGATAAAAGCCATGGAAGAAGAGTTGGGTCAAATACAGAAGAATCAAACATGGGAATGAGTACCCAAACTAGTGGACAAAAGTATAATTGGAAGAAAGTGGGCATTTCAGAAAAATTTGAATGAAGATGGATAAGTTACCAAAAATAAAACAAGACCAATATGTAAAGGTTATACCCAAGTTTAAGGAATTGATTTTGAAGAAAGTTTTTCTTCGATAGCTAAATGGAAGCTATTAAATTTTTTTTGGCTCTTGTTACACACAAGAATTTAAAGGTTTATCATATGGATGTTAAGTCTTCATTTTTCAATGGAGAACTTGAAGAACTGTATATTGAACAACTATATAGTTTTAAACTCTTAGAAGATCTAGATACAGTGTGTAGACTTAAAAAAGCATTCTATGGATTTAAGCAAGGCCTTAGGGCCTGGTATGCCAGACTAGAGAAATATTTGTTGTAACAAAAATTCAACAAAGTTATGCAGGAGGATGGTATTTTTATTTCTCTGACTAAGTACATCAAACAATTATTGAAGAAATTTTGAATGGAGGAATCCAAACCAGTGGCAACCCTTATGGCTACTAGATGTTAGTTCAACAAGGATGATGAGTCTCTAGAGGTTGATCAGAAGATGTACACTTCTAGGATCATTGGAATTCTATATTTAACTACTTCATGATAGAACATTATGCACATTGTCTGTTTAGCTTCCAGATATCAAGAAAATCTAAGACAATCTCATAAAGTGATAGTAAAAAAAAAATTAGATACTTGAAAGGTACTCTGAATTTTCATCTATGGTATAGAAGAGATGGTGATTTTTCACTAAATCTTTCATTGATGCTAACTAGGAAGGATGCGTAGATAATAAAAGAAGTACTAGTCATGGGGTAGTTTTTTAAGAGATAAGTTGGTCTATTGGATGAGAAAGAAACAAAATTTGGTCTCACTATCCAGTGTAGCAGCATAAAATATTGCACCAGTACCTTTTTGTACTTAGATAATTTGGACCAACCTTTCTTTATCAAAGACTACTTCCACATCCATAAGTTTCTAATAGTAAGGTTGGTTGTCAAGAATCATTGGCCATGCTTGGAGAATGACTTGCATTTCTCTGCAATGGTATTTTAGGTTATGGGGTTTGGTGGACACGGTCAGATGGTTCATTTAGTGTTTTAATTCAGATATCTTTTGACAGTTGGCTTTGCACGTGAAGATTTGTTGTCACAAGCATTATTTTGTTTTTTTTGTTGGCTTATGGACGACTCAACTATTTTGGGTGACTTGATTGGTTCAAATATAGGTTAAAGGAAGAATTAAAAGACTTGAGATGATTATACAATGGTGTGTTGATGTTTTGGATTGTGCTTTTGGATTGATTGGTAACCTATTTTTAAATCCTTTTTACATGTTACCTTTGGGTACAACTTTGAAGTAGGCTCCAATGCATATGGATGGATTATATTATTTGAAGTTTTTTTTGATATGGTTTTAGGTCCCCTTTATCTCCTAGGGTATACTGCATTGAGTAATTTTTCTCTAGGGATCAGAATTTGAGCTACTAATGCTTATATTCTTATGGTCAACCTTGTTGATGTTTTTAATACACAACTCTCTGTAAATTTGAGAAGAAAAGGATGAGATGAGAACGAGTGTGAGATTATTCCAAAGACTGAGGGAGTCAAGTGTAAAGGCAAGATTGTGAAAACAAAGCATAATTAAGGTGCATATTTCTCAATTAGATAAAAATGTCACTACAATTGATCAAGAGATTTTGTTTCCAGTCATTATGGTTAAAAGGAAACAATAAGTTTCCCTTGTGACAATATAATTATAAAACTAATAGATGGCTCTCAAAACATTGAGACAAATGGAACATAGTCGAGGAGGTATTCGTTGGAAGGGTTTCTTTGCAAGATCAAACAATGGATGGTCAAGGATGGATTAAGAGCATGGAAAATTATTTTAAAACAAGGATTTTTTAGCTTGGTGGTCCCCTAGTATAGTTTATGAGCATAACTTTGGACATGGAGGTAGGTTGGACAATTCAAATAATGTGACAATGTTAAAGGAGGCAGGAATACAGAAGTTTGAGGTTACTCAAAGGAAGCAATATGGAAAGGATCATAGAGGAATGAAATCTAGAAGAAATCATTGGATATTATTGGTGATACACTCAAGCCCTTGTGTAGACTAAAAGAACACTAGGAAGAAGTTTTAGAGACCTAAGCAGCCAGAAGTTGAACTATAGGCAAAAATGGTATGCCCTAGTTTTTATCATTCCTAGGTTGTTTCTTTTCTTGTCAAAAATGAATATGGTTCAAGATTATGTGTCAATGGTGTGTACGAGGGATTTTTTTATGAAATGGAATGGAAATGGGCCTTCTTATTATAGGTTTAGGATATGGTGTAATGTGCACTGGAGGAAGCTTGCATACTAAAACCCCTCCTGAATGGTTCCTACTTTGTGATATTTCCATGTGATAAAGACAAATAATGGATTTTGAATAGAAGACCTTTTCTAATGGGATGAATAGCTTCTTTTATTTAAGTCTGGGATCCAAAATTCAACCCTAAAATGGTAGAGACAATGGAAGTGTCACTATGTATGCATTTGTATAATATCCTCTACGAATATTGGCATTTAGAGACTCTAGAAAGCATTGGAAACAAGATAGGGATATTACTGAAAAGAGATGAGGTGATTAAAGAAAAAGGATACAATATGTATGCATGGATATGCATTCTCTAGAAATCCATTCATCCTCTTTTAGAAGCTATAGAACTCAAATCTAATGAAGGCGTGTGGAGACAAAGTGTTGAAGTGGAAGAGACGTCGATGAGATGCTCAGTTTGAAAAAAGGAAGGACATATGAGTGGTGAATGCCTTGGAGATCCCAAAGGGAAGGGGCTGGTTCAAAACAAATTGTCAGATTTATTGGTTCATCTAAGCAAAGGTATGGAAGGTGGTAGTGTACAAGAGTTGAGGGAAGGTGCAAAATAAGTAGTAAAGATGAGAGAATCGTTGGACAAGTACTCGGAGGAAGTTAAGTAACAATAGAGCCTTCGAGTAAATGAGNGGTTCATCTAAGCAAAGGTATGGAAGGTGGTAGTGTACAAGAGTTGAGGGAAGGTGCAAAATAAGTAGGAAAGATGAGAGAATCGTTGGACAAGTACTCGGAGGAAGTTAAGTAACAATAGAGCCTTCGAGTAAATGAGTTTGATTTTATAGAAGAAAGGTTTCGGGATGGGGATTTTTTAGTTTCCAATCACCTAATGATTGATGAGGTTGGTAGGGCTTCAAATAGTGAAGGGCCTATATAGCTTGAGGTGATAACACCAGTGAAATCAGTAGATGAAAATTTGGGTGAATTTTGGGAGAAAGATTCATACAGGGATCCAAAAGAAAAATTATATGTGGAAGGACCATCAATTGATAGGATTCTATATAGCCCTTCAAGGCCATTCGTGGACAGGATATTGGCATCGAATGTGAAAGAAGAGAAAGTGGACCAAGTTAAGGAGACTAGCAGTCAAGTCCAAAATGTTAAGTTGTTCAAATCTCACACACCACAAAATCCTATGAATCTCCAAAAAAAAATCATGGGAAGATTTTGGGAGAGGATAATGACATCCTCAAGCTTCAGTTGAAAGAGGATGGTCTACAAGCAAGTCAAGGATTTTATATGATGAAGGGAAGTGTGGAGATCTTAGTAACCTCCATATGTTTCATCACATTATTGGAAAAAAATATTAGGAGGGGGTAGACATGATGATTGATAAAATGATTTGCATGGATGGTTTTCACTCCCCTACTAAATCTCCCCTCTCTTGAGATAAATTAGGTGAAGGTTTGGAATATTTAATGACTCGTGTTTTTGATGTCGGGGATTCAAATCATTTTTCCTTTAACATTGAGGTTATGTCAACTCCCTTCTCTTTGTTTAAGAGAAGTGATCCCAATCCAACCTTCCTAGCTAATCCAAGAGAAGCCTCCTTGGGAGTTCTTCTCAACTTAGAAGGATCCAATAGAATTTAGAGTAGTGCTCTAGGGGAAGTGGTCAAACCAAAGGAGGGTGGCCTTTCATGGTAAGATGGTGATTATAGATCTGACAAGGAAAACATCATAGAGAAGAGGATGGTGTGTTAAAAACAAGATAAGATAAAGAAGGAAAAGATTGGGGAGAAGCGTAAAGAGGTCCAAGAACAAACAAGCTCAAGTTGGAATTAACTAGTAGTGCCAAGGCTCAAAGCAAGCTATATTTTAGAAAGGGATTTTTCCTTTTTTAGGAGCCATGAAAGCCATATCATGGAATGTTAGAGGCTGAAATACCTCTAACAAAAGGTGCATAATCAAAATTTTTTTTGATCATGACCAACCAGATTTCATTCTTTTGCAAGAGACAAAGATAAAGAAAGAGGGGTATTCTAATTTAATCAGGAAATGGTGTTTCTGGGAGGGATCATATGTGTTTAATAAATAGGGGCCTTAGGGGGCTTGTCTTGTTTATGGTATCTACATAAATCTATGGTAAAAATGATTGATAGGGGGTCTCATTGGTAGTTGGAAAAAGTGAATTCAGTGGGTCTGAATGAGGATATCTTTTTTCATATTTATGGACTGGTTGGTACAGTGCAGAAGAAACACCTTTGGAATCATATCAGTGGTATCATTTAGTCCCTTGGATCATCACTCAACATTAGTGGGGGTGATTTCAATGCAACTAGATTGTCATCAATAAAAAGCGGGGGCAGACAATCCTTCGGTAAGGTGCAATCATATTGTCAAGACTTCATTTTATAACAGTATGGAGGAGATTCAACCAAAGGATGGGAATTTTCCATGGACTAACAGAAGGAAAGGATTTTCAAATATTATAGAGTGGTTAGACAGGTTTTTTGTGGTTGGGTGTTGGAACTAGAGTTCCTTTGTTTTTGAATCCCTCATTCTAGCATTTTTGGCTTGAATCACTTCCCAGTTGTCTTGTTTTTCCGAGATGAATTAACCATTTTACGATCCTCTTTAAAGTTTGAGATGATGTGGTTCAGGGATCCCACATTTTTTTAGCTCATAGAAGATTGGTGGATTTTTGCACCAATGGTGGCGGGTACTAAAGCCTTTTGCTTCTCCAACAAATTGAATTTTATTAAAGAAAAATTAGACTGGAATAGGAGTTGGTTCAAGGATATTTTGGTAGAGAAAGGAAGGATTGAAAGGGAACTAGAAAGCTTGAAATTGGAGGTTATAAAACGTGGGATTAAAGATTTTGAGTTTCAAAAGGAAAAATAACTAATGTGTGATCTTTCTGAGGTGTTGACCCATGAAGAAATATATTGGAGGCAAAAATAGAGAGAGTGTTGGCTCAAAGCAGGTGATTTAAACATAAAAAATTCCACTCTTTGATTAAAGAAAGGAGAATATAAAATAAAATAAGTTTGATTAAAGATGCTAATGGGAGATTTCTCATAGAATAATAAGATATTAACAAGGAGTTCATCAGGTACTTTTCTTCCCTCCTCTCTTCACATCCCCTTAGGAGGCCCAATATGGAGGAGATGGATACCGTCATACCCAACATTATTACCCAGTAGAAAAATGCATCCCTTTTGAGCCCGATTTCCATGGAGGAAGTGAAAAATGCCTTGTTTTCTATTGGAGGAGATAAAGCTCTAGGTCTTGATGACTTTCAGGTGGGATTTTTCAAAAAACTTAGGAGATTATCATGCATGATTTGTTGGGGATCGTTGAAGAATCAAGCGCTAAAGCTTATATGAGTAGGGATCTCAATAACACCTTTATAGCTTTGGTTCCTGAAAAGATGTTTGTTCCTTTGAAGAACTTATACCAACCTCACTTTGTAATGTCACTTATGAATTTATAACCAAAGTTATCTCCAATCGGTTAAATCCATTATTAACTCTCCTCATTTCTTAGGAACAAAGTGGATTTTTTCGAGGGAGATCAATTGTTGAGAGAATTGTAATTGCTCATGAGGTTATTCATTCAATTCAAAAGGCTAGTACAACTAGAATGATGGTCAAGTTGGATAATAGGAAGGCGTATGATCATGTAAACAAGGATTTTCTCTTAATGGTTCTAAAAAGCTTCGGGTTTGATGAGAAATTGATTAGATATATTAGGAGTTATATAAGCGTGCCTCGCTTCTCTATTCTAGTAAATGGAAGTCATGAAGGTTTTTTTGAGTCTAGTTGGAGCATAAGGTTGGGGGACCCACTCTCTCCAGCCTTGTTTATCATTATGGTTGAGTTCATTAGAAAACATTTCAAAGAAATGCATAGAAGGTAGATGGAAAGGGATATGCATCTCTCAAGGGTTGGAGGCCTCCACTCACCAAAAATTTATGGATGATATGATTTTGATGGGAGAATCATCACTCGAAGAAGCCAGATGCATCAAGGAGACATTGGAAAAATATTATTCGCTATCAGTTCAAATGGTAATTTGCAACGAATTTGAGGTTATCTTCTTCAATGCCAATTATTCCAAATAGAGGGATATTGAGATAATTTAACAAGTAAAAAGGGGTGGGATCCTAGGAAAATTTTTGGGTGTACCCCTTTTTAGGGAGATAGCAAAGTGAATCTATGGACTAAACTTCTTGAGTCCTATCTAATAAAAATAGAAGGATGGAAAATCCACTAGTTTTCCTCAGCCGGATGCATTATTATGTTGAAGTCAATAATTTGAGTCATTCCTATTTATTCCATGATGTGTATGAATATTCCAATGAAGACAATAAAAGCTATTGAGTAGATGCAGAAATTATTTTGGAGTGGAAGTCAAGAGAAGACCAAAATCTCATTGTTGGCATGGAATAAGATATGCAGACCAAAAAATATAGGTGGGGCAGGGTTGAGGCGTTAGCATTTGATGAACCAAGCTATGGGAGAAAAATTAATCTAGATGATGTAAAAAAATCTCAATAAAAAATGGGCCAGAATCCCCAACCATAAATACCTTGATGTCTAGTCCAAAGAGAGAGTATTGACAATAAGAAATCCCCCATCAAGTTATTCAATCTAGAAATTTATGATGAGTTGTAGACACCTAATCTTAGATCACCTTCTTTGGAAATTCGTGGATGGAGAGGATGCAAGTTTCTAGCAGGATACTTTCAAAGGTCTTCCTGGTTTAGCCTCAGGTATACATAACCAATAATTGAGGAAAATTATAGAAACTAGGTGGGGAAAGAAGGTAGTTAATTTTATTGTAAAAGAGCACGAAGGTAATAGTTTGATGTGGAGATGGAAAGATGGAAGAGATCTAGGTTTATCAATTGAAGAGGGGTTGAATTAGACAATATTTTCAAGAGTGGGAATTTATTATTGTAAGGAGCTAAAGATCAATTGATCTAGTGTGGATCAAAGAAGTGGTAATATTCTATCAAGATAGGATACAAATTGGTGGAGGTAGTGGAAGTAGAGGAGAAAGAACTAGTACATCTCTTTTGGAATAAATATTTCCAGCCCAAGGCTGGCACTTTTGCATGGTTGAAAATGAAGGGAGAATCCTAACTGGAGAAATACTTATGAGATATTGTTTCAATGGTCCCTTTGAATTTTTTTTGTGTAGAGAAAGGGAAGAAAACGTAGACCACCTCTTGCTACATTGTAAGTTTAATTCTAGTTGTTGGAACTTTGTCCTAAAAAATCTCAATATGAGAACAATTTTCTCATCCAAATTAGACTAGTTTCAGACTTGGACTATAGTCAGATCAACTTTCTCTTGCATATGGTAGATATGTCCTTAAACTATTATGTGGTAGATTTGGAAGGAAAGAAACTGCCGCATTTTCCAGGGGAAGTCAGAATCATGGATAGACTGTATGAAATAATATAGAAGTCGATAACAAAATCGGTAAACTCTACAGTCACTCAGAAAAAATCAAGTAAATGCCCTTTTAGCTTTTATGAAAGGGTTCTTCAAAGAGAATGGCCTTCAATTTAGTATTGGCCTGCTAATGGGTCTTTAAGGATTCATCCTTCTATCAATCCAAGATATGGTGTGGAATGAGAGAAATGTGAATAAGGTTGGATAAAGATAAACTTTGATGGGGCTTCACATGGAAACTCAGGTCTTTGATGGGTTGGGTGCAGTTCTAGGAATGCTATAGGGAACATAATAGAAATTGAGTCCAAAAAACTAGTGGATGGTACCAATGATGAAGTGGAGGCTCAAGCAGCTTTATTGGTGGTGAATATGGATATCTGACTCAATGCAAGTCAAGTACACTTTGAAGGGGACTCACAAATAATTATAAATGCTATCATAAAGGTAAAATCAAAGGTCTACAAAATTGACAAAATAATATCCATTATTCAGGAAAAAAATTTATGTAGCTTTGCAACTTCAAAATTTCTCATGTGTGCAGTCTCGCTATCTAAGGTAGTGATGATGAGGATGACATATTGAGTAGAGAGGTGTATGATGACACCATGTCATAGGTGTTGATGTATATTTGGAAAATATTAAATGGTTTTGATGATGCAAGATTATATGTGACCATACCACAAATTGGGAGATGATCATCCGGTCTGGATTGGGAAAGGAGGAATTGGACAAAACCATACTCAAATTATAACTTGCAAACTATTGGAGAAGGAATGGTGGTATCCCTATAGGTGATTAGGTGAACGCAGATAAAGGCATTGAAGAGAATGATGAGATGAGGAGGGTACTGATGACATGTAACTGATTGAATGTTTGAAGATGTTAAGTTGATGATCGTGCAAGGCACTAAATCAGTTAATGTATTGTATTTTCATTGATGTCAACTTGATATAATCTGTATGGTCATGAACATATTGCCAAAGACTTCAAAGAACCAATGAATCAAATTCTATGCTATCAGTAATGCATAAAAGTCAAGTATTCAATAAGTGAATGTATACACCGACGGTCAGAGTAAAAGAGCAAAGTCACAGTGTTACCCGATGAGAAAATGAACAACAATATCGACAAGAAAATTCAGTGTTTCTCAATGAGAAAAATACAGAGTAACCTGATGGACATAATTACAATGTTGCCCAATAGAAAAGACAAGGATGGAGATCCTGATGACAACTAAAGTCAAACCGACGGGACAGTCAGTTATCACTGATGACTAACTAAAGTGTGGACTGACATAACAGAGAGTTCATAAATGACAAAATTCTTAGTTGTCAAGAGCTATAAATAGACTTAATTGATACTTATCATTGTTTTAATCAACTAGATAAAGCCGAGGATAAGTAATGGATTTAAAGTTGCTTTGTCCAATTGGCAAGAAGATCTCTACAAGATAAAACTAGAGTTTTCTTTAAATCTAATTGGTGAGAATTGTGGATCACGCCAAGAATCAAGAAAGCCAAGAAATGGTGAATCATGTCTATAAAGAGACAAACACAATTCATTATGAAGAGTGTGGGGTGAAGAGAAAAAGAGGGAATATGCTAAAGAGATTCTGAAGGAGAAGAAAGTCTTCATTCAGACCTGATCAAACAAGCTCAGGAAAGAGATAGATTCTACAGACACCAACAAACAGTGAGACAACATCACAGAGCAGAACAGTGTGGAGAAAATGTATAGAATTAATTATATTGATTAGAGAGGTAATGCACTTACAATAGATCTAAAAATCTGCAATTCAAGTTGTATGTGTGAACAGATCATTAATGTTTCAGTTTAACCATTAAAGCATTAAGTCTCTTAACCGAGAAGGAATTAAAAGTCTTTTGTAATTGAGATACATCCCAAGGAGTATCAAAAATTGTGATCATAGAAAGTAGCATTGGATATGCCCGATACCTATTGATAGGCCAAGTGAGTGTTTGATCAAGGATCGTAGCATTAGATGCCAGATACAAGGTGACAAACTATCTTTTAAATCCTCTAACAAGGTCACACCTAGCAGTGTGTTTGTAACCTTTGATAGGGTTGGCTCCTAAAAGAGCTCAGTTCAGAAGAGTGAAAATTTGGGGTACCGATCCCAGTGGTTTTTCCCTTAACATGGTTTCCATGTTAAAAAACCATGTCTTATGTGTTTATATTTCATAACTTTACTATTTTACATTTCACATATGCAATTCTGGATTGATCGGTATACTCCAGCTATTTACTATGTTTTGGTAAATGAAAGATTGCTTATCGGTAAACATACATAAGAAGGATTTACAAGGCATTCCGACAAGTAGTAAATTGTTATAAGTATTTCAAGGCATTCATCTTGTAGGACTGAGTATAACTGAAAGCTTAAAAGTGGTAATAATTTTTAATGGGCTGATTTAAGGATTAATTTTTGAGGCCACTGATTCACCCTCCCTGTCAGTTATTACTAACAATTGGTATCAGGTGTGCTTAAAAATGAAGGTTTCAAGACCTAAGCTAAAGATCAAAAGATGAACAGATGAGATGTGCCCAAGTTGAACAAAGACAATTTTACTTCATGGCAGAGAAAATAAGACTCCACTTATCAGGTATTGGAAATGATGTTACTCAATATTTAGATACTGAATATGTGTTGCCCACAAGAGCACCCACAGTTGAACAAATGAGAGAGAAGCATGAGAACAACTGCATGATGATAGAGCTTGCTTCCTCACTCTCTGATGCTGAATTTGAAGATGTCAAAACTTGCAAGACTGCAAAGAAGATGTGGGACAAATTGATGCTTGTACATGGTGGTGACAAGAATGTTTTGAGAGCCAAGGCAGAAAGCCTTAGAGGAAATTTTGATGATCTAAAAATGAAAGAAGGTGAAAACATCACACAGTAAATCACAAGAATCAAAGAGGTAGTCAATGCTATCCGAGGAGTTGGAGGTGTACTAGAAGAAGATATAGTGGTAAGTAAAATTCTAAGAATCTTACTACCTACTTATGCTATTAGAGTATCTTCCATTCAAGAAATGAGAGCAGTAGCAAATAGAAATGTTACTCTAGACAGTTTGATTGGAAGATTGATTTCATTTGAGATGAACAATTTTTATAATAGTGTCTTACCAAACATAGAGTCTGCATTCAAATATTCTTTGAGAATAAGTAAATCAGGTCCTAAACACACTATAAGAAAAGATAGTGATAGTGAAAGTGAAGAAGAAGATGTTGATGAAATTGAACCACTTATGGCTAGAAGAATGTAGAGAGGCAACGGTAAATAAAAAGGTAAATTACCACTTTGTTTTAATTATAAAGAGATTGGACACTTTTCTGCAAGATGTCCTAATAGAAGAAAAGATGACAGAAGTAATGATAGGTCATTTGAAAAGAAGTATGACAGAGGTGATTACAGAAGCAACCAAAAATCAGAAAGAAGAGATACCCGAGACTACAAGGACAAAGGAAAGAATGTCAGTTACCTAGAAAAATACAAATATGTGAAGGCATTGTATTTTTCCATTAGTATACACAAGGAAAAACATGATCTGCACCATCGGTTTATACTACACTGACAAACAAGGCACAACACTACCCGATGCCAAGGTTACCTGATACTGCAAAGTTCAAAGCCTCTCGACAAACACTATTCAGTGTTATCCAATGAAAAAAAGGTTAATGGAACCCGACGAGTAACAATAGTGGAACCCGATGGAACAAAACAGAGAGGAACCCGACAGATGAAGGGAACTCGATGATCAGTTCAACAAAGGAACACAGACAGGCTTTCAGTTCAACCCAACGACCAAGAACCGATAGCCAGTTACATCCCGCAAAAAGTGGATCTGACTTTCCACGTTAGATAAATCACTGAAGTTGTATTTATAGCTTCTTTATTTTCTTTTAAATCCATTGTGTGGAGGAAGCAATGTATTTAATATTGTTTTAATTAGTTTTACTAATTTAAAACATGCAAACTAAAGATCAAGGTCAAGTTGTAAACCTTGGATCTAAGAGTTAACATTGTAATGTGTGATTCAAGATAGGTCAAATACTTGTATAAATAGATGCTCAATCTATTGAGAATAGTTGTTGTTCAATGAAGATTGTATCCATGGAGAGCATCTAGAGACTAGATAAGAGAATTCATGTAGAAGAACAGAAAAGAATCAAATCAGTTTCAAGAATAGGAACACAGGCTACCAACGAGCAAAGAAAGGTATTAATTAGTCACTTAAGGTGATATTATTATTATGAGAGCTTTAATGGATCTATAATCAGCAATTGTAGATTGGACATAGTTAGGTCAATCATATGTACTCATTCTAACAAGTGTAGTACACATAAGAAATCCTTTCAAGAAAGGTGGACTTAACAATCCTATTGTAAATCTCTTAACCGAGTGCACATTTGAATCAGTGTTGATAAAGCTCTTAACATAGTAGATCTTAACCAGTCTCCACCTTAATACTCCTAATAGGGTAGATCATCAGAAGTGATCAATTGTAAGCCCTTACCAACTCCCTTCCATTCTACAGATAGTGAAGTTTAGTGGGTGCCATCCCCACCGCAATTTTTACTTCCTAACAGGATTTTTCTGCGATATCATATCTTGTGCTATGTATTTATTACTTTCATGAATGTTTCTATGAATGTTGCAAACAATTAAAGATTATGGAATAATACTACATGCATAAGAAAGAACAACTGTAATTGTCGGTAATGCAGTAATGAATGATTACTAATGATGAATTKTGAAAAGTGTTAGAAGTTTTAGAGGTACTAATTCACCCCTCCCCTCTCACCCATTAATCCCAACAATTGGTATCAGAGCTAAGTCTCTTCTTGAAAAAGCTTAAAGGCTTAAGAGCAAAGATCATACAATGGAGAAGTACAAACTTGATAAGAATATTGAGAATAAAAAGCTTGAGATACAGATGTTCTATGAATAGTATAAAGAAGCAAGAATCAAGATGAGAGAGCTACTAGATGAGAGGAAAGGTATGGCAACCTGAAGAAATGAAAAATATTATCAAGAAGAAGAGCTTTCAAATTTCTTTGAATCTTCAGGATCCAATGCAAGTAATACACCAGACACATCAGAAGAGAACATCACAAATCTAAAGGAGATCAATACACATCTGACAGAGAAAATAAAGATGCTGCAAATCGGTCAAGAGACCCAGATGGTGAGAATGATTGATGTGATGAGTTCTGCTAGACAAGCTAAAACATAAAGAACACTAGCCACTGATGATAGGAGGAAGATTACAGAGAAACTACAAGAAAAGGAGTTGGAAATTCAAAGACATGCTGAGCATCACCATGAGATCACAAATAAAATTATTCTTATGAGTCAAGAAGCAAACAAAATGAATGTTGAACTCATTGAAAGAATATAGATTATTGGTAAACTAAGAGAATAAAATGAAAAACTAAAGCATGAGGTTAGAATTCAACAACAACATAATGAAGTTATCAAAAAGGCTGAAGAGAGCAATAAAAGAATGGATGATTTTATTGAAGGACAACGAAGAGTCAACAACAACAATGGTTTAGGCTTTACCAAAAATGGAGAATCATCAAATCAAGCCAATCCAAAGAATGTCTATGAAAATCCAAGACCAAGAAAGCTGACATGCAANCACTGTGGAAAGCAAGGCCACACATCAAATGTATGCCGAGGAAAAATGAAAGGTATTCCTAAATCTACATCTTCATTCATAGGATTATGTTATAAATGTAACAAGAAAGGACATAAAACATATGAATGTAAGTCTAAGATAGAACAACCAAAGAAAGAAACCTACATGGAAAAATACTATCCTACATGCAAAATGAATGAGCACAGAAGTCTTGAATGCTGGAAAAAGAAAAGGCAATCATGGAAGCCAAAAGGTCAAGAAACTCCCTATCAACCAAAGAGAATCGGTAATCAATATGTATGGGACTACAATACATGGAAAAAGTATACAACATGTGGTATATATGGTCACATTGCTGCAAAATGCATGAGAACATGGACCAAAAGGTCTAGAGGCTGGTCAAATCCCAGAATGGCATGCTTACACTGTCACAAAGTAGAGCATCTCAAAAAGGATTACAATGACCGAATGATGGAAACACCATTGAAGATATCTGGAGGGCTAGAGAAAAAATGTGGAGAAAATATTCAAGCAATGATGAAGCTGGACCAAGCAATGCAAATGGTGACACCCCATCCAATGGATCTGGTGACACCACCACCCCCACTTGAGCTGAACAAGTAACTATGGAACTGCACTACACCAAGTCATAATTTGCATAATTTCCATTATACAAATTGATAGATAGTCAAAATCTACATAATAAAGATGCATATTATGTTACTTGTTTCAATTCTAAGAAAACAACCCTGTCGATTTACACATACCAAAAATCAGCTATGAACATAATGGATGAGTTGTTTACACTTACCATAAATTTTTTATCAACACATAAAATGGTTAAGTTACCAATGTAACCCGATACCCATCGGTAATAAATCAAACTTACAAAGTTGTCACGACAGAATACCGATATCCGTCGGTAAAAAAAAAATTGTTAACAGCAGTCCCGAGCATCATGTCAACACTGACGATGAATTTAAAAGTCTTCTTGACGAACTCCATCTTCATGACCCGATGAGTCGTTGAGCATTTATGACAAAGATTTAGGGAAAAAAGGCTATAAATAGACGATGGGACAACTTCATTTTGCACCTGCGATTTGAAGAGAAAGCAAAAGAAAAAATAGAGCGATTGAAGAGAAGAAAGTAGAGTGTCGTCAAAATTGATCCAATCACACAGCATACAGAACATTCATCATTATCATGGATTGAATTAAGTACCTAGGGCACCGAAAGATCTCTGTAGTTATTGTAAGGAAACTCAGGTGCGGAAACAGCTTCCTACACTAATCTCTATAGGAAAGTATTGTGCAAATTCTTTTTAAACCCTTACAATTTCAGATTCGTTAACTACTTTAACAATGATATTGCAGCCACACACCATGCATACAAAAAATAGAGAATGACACAATGATTTACCCTGGGGAAAACCTTTCGGTAAAAACCCCCAGCACTCCAAAACCTACACAATGTATTATCTTCAACACAACGGTTACAACACACTTGCAATGCAAGTTCTTTCAGGAGACAATCGACACACACAGAAAAATCCAGTAGCACCAGATTATACCAATAATACACTCTTTTTCGTATCCTTTTCTGTAAAAATGCTTATATCATGTGCTTTCCTTTTTAGGGCAACTTGCAAAGATAGCCGCATTAGGGTTTTACCATTCTCCAAGAAAATAGGAATGGTGTACGATTGTGGAAGGGTTGTATGATTGTGGAAGAGTGTAAAGTACTCAACTTTATCAGTTTCCACATGTCTTGCATGTCTTCACCTATCATTGAAATCTCCTATAAATAGCTCTTATGTGTCATAGGAATCCGTCATAACCATTTCAGCCATGATCTCCTTACACACCATTCAAGATGCCGACACATCAAGTGGAGTGACACATCAATATGCCAACTAAACATGTACACTCACACTTAATTACATTATTTGCAAGAAAATACATTTTACAAAACAAAAAATAAGAATAGGAATTATCCAAGGTTGAGACACCTTATTCCTAACAGTTATTTTTCAAGAAGGCCCTAAAACTTGAAAAATGATGGCAACCACGTCGAGAACCATAAAGATTAAAAGTGATAAAAGGAATGTGGTTAAGTTGATTAAGAATAGCACATGTGTAGAGCCCAAATATAAGATATGCTCAGAGATTGCATCACAAACTGATGAAACTGGAGCGTTTTCTAAAATTACACCTAGGGTTGTGCTCATAGAAGACATTAGGTCTTATATTCACTATAAGATCGCTAAAATAGGAGATCTAGAGATGGATGAAGCTTATAAGAAGCTTTATGATGCAGAAGTAAACCTAAAGGAAGAGCACAAACACTTAGAGGTCAAAGGGACAACTAATGCCCTATATTTCCCGAGGGACTTCAAGACCGACTGGATTAGGTTGGTTCTTAGCAGATTGATTGACCATAAGTTGTGGTTGGATCAACCCAAACAAATAACCAAGGATGTCCTTCACACTATCACTGGTTATCCAATAACTGACAAGCCTAAGGCTCACAAGCATCCCTCTAGGCTAGAAGTCACAAAACTCACAAAAGTTGAATGGGACAACAGAGGTCTGAAAGTAAACACCATCACTGACAAGAACTGAGGTTCAGTGCATGTGTGATTGGTTATAAAATCTTTCAAGCAAGCAAGTTGAACAACATATCTGCAACATCAGTAAGCATGACTTACAATATTGTAACCAAGGGCATATAGATAGATCTATGTAAGATACTGTTGAAACAACTTGATGAAAACATGAACACAATCAGGTCCATAAAGACCAACACATGTAAGTTCGGTTTACTTATCATGTGTATATTTTTCTATTTTTCAAGAGTACTTTCCTTCAGTAGGAAAAGTAAAGTGGGACACTACAAAACCGGTGACATTACAGATCAATGAACTAATCAAGTCATTAGGAGAAAATTTTGAATCTTTCATGACTGCATACTTCCTTGACTTCAAGGAAAAGATGATGGAAAGGACAAGGATCCCTGAACAACTTGTTGAAAAACATAGGGATGAGATATGTTTTATGGTGGACACATATTTTACCCACATTAAACTGATTGTACCAAGAATAGCTTGGTTAGCACCACTATATTATGAAATCAACATAGATCAGGCTACAAATGAAATTGAAGCTTTGATCAATGAGCCTTTTGACAACAAAAAACCAAGGTTTGGAACCTATGAAGAGGCCAGTTCTAAGATATTAAGAGGCCTAGAAATAAAGAAGACTGTAAATAAAAAGGATAAGATGGTTAAGAATCTCAAGAAGATTCTATCGGTTACAGAGGAGGAACAGGAACAACCAGAGGAAATTGATGAAAAGGGCACCATCATAGAAGAGCATGATGAACAGAAATCAGATTCTGAGGAAACTAAATTTGATGTACCTCCACCTCCTACAAAGAAGCAGAGGACAAGGATTCAAACTACTAAAATTGACTCCACACCTCCTAAGAAAGGTCAAGTAAGGACCTATAAGAGGAAGCAACCAACAACAAAGCAAAAAAATTAGCAAACTGTTAAGGAAACACCCCCAAAGAGGAGAAAAATAATGGTCAGAACTAAGGCTGACATAGAGGACTCTAAAAAAGATGAGCCTCATGTAGTAAAGAATAATTACAACAATCAAACAATTGATGAGGCTACTAAATCTATTGCTGCATCTGGCACAATGCATGACAAAATAATTAGACAATGGGATACACTCACACCAAAGGACCAAAATAAGATACAAGATGTCATAATAAGGGCAATGGTCAAGTACAAATATGCACTAGATGAGTTCATCAACCAAATACCTAAAGGGATGGGTAATAGAATATCCCAACAGTGGTCATATGCTCTACAGACCGAGAGAGAAGCAAGGGAGAGGGTACTTATCAAACAAATGCCTCCCGAATCTAAGATTGAAGAAATCAAAGAGATTATGAAGAAGCACTCAGGCAAGTTTGTAGCCAAGATAAGGGCTTACAAAGTACTTGAAGATCAGTCTACAGAGCTAGACAATATGACCCAAACAAAATGGAGACATCTATTAGATCTGCTAGCAGACTCAACAAGTCATGAGGAATAGTTACTTCTCACTGACACGCCTCATAGAGAGGAGGAGAAAGACAAGACAAGTCCTCAGCACATCACTTTGGCAAATGTTGAAGAAATGGAACAAATTGATTTAGATAAAGTCATGGATGATCTTGACATTCAAGACATCACAAATTATGACTCTGATAAAGATCCACAAAAGAAATATGATGTAATATTCATAACACTTAAGGATCAAGGATAGCAACAAGATTTGCAGACATTAGATGGTAACTTGAAATGAATGTTGTTGATGAGACATTACAAGACATTTCATTCATGGACTTAACAGAACCAGACCCTGCAGAAAAGATACAAAAAGATGAGGATGTCACTGCTCTAAATGATCAAATCAACGAGCGAGACACCACTTTGGATACAACCCAAGCTACCACTCAAAGCAATATGCATGTATTAATGAAGGCAATCAATATTTTAGAGGGTGATGATGGATCTATTTTAGAGGACACTAGCACACTTGAGGACAAGGGTGAAGCTAAAGTAAAAGTCACCACCATTAATAAAAAGGAAACAACTACAGAAAAGGCTACAACCAATGATCAGAAAGATAACTCTACTGATCAAAATAAAGAAGAAACACAAAAGGTAGAGGAGGAAAAATAGAAATATAAGTGTGAAGAGGAAAAGAAGGATGAGTTGGAGAAGAAAATAGAAGAAAAATATGTAGAGACACCCAAGGTGGATGGAGAGACGTCTTCACTAAACTGACAGGTGCACCCCCTAGCAGAAAACACGAGAAGCATCTTCTACAAAACCTTCACCAAGCACTTCAGACAGAACAAATGAACTAGCAATGGTAGTTCATACATCTGCATCCCCATAAGTCTCAAAGAAGAAGAAGGGAAAGCATAAGAATCTAGTAACTCTGGATGAAATCATTGAGATACCAGTTTGTGATCCGAGGACATTGGATCCAACTGAATTGACCAAATATACAAAACTCTATGAGAGAAAGGCAATGCAAGACAAATTAAGGAAAGCCACAAAGGAGGAAAAGGTACTAGAAGTAGCAAGAGGGACACTTCAACAAATAGTACCAGATGTAGATGTTGATCAGACAACCTCGATGCTTGATCACCTAGTGGTTCTCATAGAGGCAATCATATCACAAAATATCGATGCTTAAAAGGTCATGGAAGAGAGACTTGAACAGAAGTATGAGTTCAAGCTAACTGAGAAGATAAGCCAGGAAGTGGCATTGAAAATGGAAAAGCTTTCTGAATTTATTAGCACAATAGATCCAGTAATCTCAGAAGCTATTACTTTAATATAGAAATTGTGTACACTTGATCAACTCACCCAAGAGTATACTGACAAGATAGCACAAATTGATTTTGATCTTAAGACAAGTGCACAAAATCTCACAAATAATGAAGAGGCAATTAAATTACACATTGAGCAAATCAAACAGGCTCAAAAATTAAGACAGGACATACAGATTGCAGAAACTAAGTACAGAGATGAGGTAAATGAACTCTAAGCTTAGCTCTTACTGACACTTTCACTACTACAAAAACATGTGACAGAGGAAAACACACTAATTGCCACCCCACAAATGTCTGTCCTAAACAACATTTATGATATGCATGCAAGACTAGAGCTAGAGCACATGGCACTAGAACTCCTAAAAGAAAAATGTGAGAAATTGCTTGAAGACATCAAGACAACCCATTCTATATTCTTGACACATTGTAAGTTACACATTTTTATCACAATTTTTGGCATCTTATAAGTTGTACATTTCTGTCATGAGTATCAAATAAAGGGGGAAATGATATGTACAGTCATACAACTGAAAGAGAAAAGAATAGGGAATTTATAGTATAGAGGAAAGTATACATATGTACATATATACTTATGCTATACCGATGCATACAGTTAGGGGGAGTCATATAATGACAAGGATATAGACATGGTGTACCTACTAAACACTTTAGTATTGTGCGCATATCAATTTTTGATACCAATGTCAAAGGAAGAGATTGAAGGCATTATATTTTTCCATTAGTATACACAAGGAAAAACATGATTTGTGCCATCGGTTTACACTACACCAATAGACAGGGCACATCACTACCTGATGCCAAGGTTACCTGATACTACAAAGTTCAAAGTATCCTGACAAACACTATTAAGTTTTATCTGATGAAAAAAAGGTTAATGGAACCCAACGAGTAACAACAGTACAACCCAGCAGAACAACATAGAGAGGATCCTGACAGATATAGGGAACTTGATGATTAGTTCAATAAAGGAATGCCGACACACTTTCAGTTCAACCCGATGACCAAAAACCGACAGTCAGTTACATCTTGCAAAAAGTGGATCTAACTTTCCACGTCAGATAAATCACTGAAGTTGTATTTATAGCTTCTTTATTTTCTTTTAAATCCATTATGTGCGGAGGAAGCAATGTATTTAATATTGTTTTAATTAGTTTTACTAGTTTAAAACATGCAAACTAAAGATCAAGGTCAAGTTGTAAACCTTGGATCTAAGAGTTAACATTCTAATGCGCGATTCAAGATAGGTCAAATAATTGTATAAATAGATGCTCAATCTATTGAGAATAGTTTTTTTTCAATGAAGATTGTAGCCATGGAGAGCATCTAGAGACCAAAAAGGAGAATTCATGCAGAAGAATAGAAAAGAATCAAATCATTTTCAAGAACAAGAACACAGGCTATTGACGAGAAGAGAAAGGTATTAATCAATCACTTAAGGTGATATTATTATTATGAGAGCTTTAATGGATCTGTAATAAGAAATTGTAGATTGCATATAGTCAGGTCAATCATATGTACTCATTCTAACAAGTGTAGTACACATAAGAAATCCTTTCAAGAAAGGTGGACTTAACAGTCCTATTTTAAATCTCTTAACCAAGTGCACACTTAAATCAATATTTCTAAAGCTCTTAATAGAGTATATCTTAATTGGTCTCCACCTTAATACTCTTAATAGGGTAGATCATCAGAAGTGATCAATTGTAAGCCTTTACTGGCTCCCTTCCACTCTGCAGATAGTAAAGTTTTGCGGGTGCCATCCCCACCATAGTTTTTACCTCCTAACAGGAGTTTTCTGTGATATCATATCTTGTGTTATGTGTTTATTACTTTCATGAATGTTTCTATGAATGTTGCAAACAATTAAAGATTATGTGTTTTTACTTTCATGAATGTTGCAAACAATTAAAGATTATGGAATAATACTATATTCATAAGAAAGAACAGCTGTAATGGTCGGTAATGCAGTAATGAATGATTACTAATGATGAATTGTGAAAAGAGTCAAAAGTTTTAGAGGTACTGATTCACCCGTCCCCTCTCAGTACTACTTCCCATTAATCCCAACAAGATGATGACACTAACACCAAATCTGATGAAGATATCGAGATGGTGTTTGTGGCAATAAAAGATGATTTAGATGATGATGAAGAAAGGTATGTAGAAACTGCACTCATATCTAAATTTAGTTAAAATGATGTCTAGATCATAGATAGTGGATGCACTCACCACATGACCAGTGACAAGCAAAATTTTGAGAGTTTTGAATACTACAATGGTGGTTCAGTAAGAATGGGTAATGATACACCTTGTCCAGTTGAAGGTAGAGGAACCATAATGTTGAATAACCAAATAAAATGTGAAAATTCTTATTGGATAAATGGATTGAATTATAATCTATTGAGTGTTTCTTGGTTGAATAATTCAGGTCACAGGGTAGCATTTGAAAATAAGAAGGAAAAGATCTTCATTAAATCAGGAAATCTGATTGGTACCGGTGAGCAGACAAAAGGTAACTTATTCTATATGAATGATACTGACACCACTTGCTTAATGGCTAGAAACAAAGACATACGGTTGTGGCACAAAATATTTTGTCATGTGAACTTTGACAACATGATAAAGATAAGAAAAAATATAAATGTAAGAGACTTACCGACAATGACCAAGCCTGACAATATCATGTGTAAGAATTGTCAAAAAGGTAAGATGACAAATTCTAGTTTCAAAAGAAATACCCATACATCTGATGTCATTCTAGAATTAGTCCATATTGATTTATGTGGACCTATGAGGACAAAGAGTTATTATGGTGATAGATATTTAATTCTCTTTATTGATGATTACTCTAGAATGATGACAGTCATGTTTCTAAAAGATAAATTAGAAGCATTTAATATGTTTAAATGGTATAAGGAAATGGTTGAGAAACAAAGTGGTAAAGAATTAAAATGCTTAAGATCAGATAGAGGAGGGGAATTTATTTCAGATGAATTCACTAACTTTTGTAATGAGAATGGTATCAAAGACAAGTCTGTACACAGAGAACACCACAACAAAATGGTATTGTTGAAAGAAGGAATAGATCCATAGTTGATTGTGCAAGGACACTGATGATAGAATAAGGCATCACTCAAATCTTTTGGAGAGAATCTGTCAGTACTACTATTTACACATTGAACAGAGTACAATTGAAGAAAGACACCTTATGAGCTATGGTATGGATACACACCCAATGTGAGTTATTTCAAAAATTTTGGTAGTCAATGTTATATCTTAAAAGATGATAGAAATGGAAAAATTGACTCCAAGAGTGATGAAGGAATATTTCTAGGGTATTCCACCAAGAGAAAGTCTTATAAATGTCTCAACAAAACCTCTAACAAAATTGTTGAAAGTGCAAATGTAAAGATAGATGAATTTGCAGAGAAGAATGAAAAGGAAAGCACTAAAGAACCAGAGGACTACAATAGGTTTGTTTACAATAAAGAACCTGACACTCTAATCGACCAACAATGTAGAGCTCCCAAGCAACAGATCATTACACCCGAGCATCAGGCTGCAAATATCGATGATCATGATATTTCTCAAGATGATGCACAAAGTGATGGAGAAAATAATGAAGGAAAAAATGATGATCAAGATGATAGACAAAGAGATGAACCTATACTTGCCAAATATATTAGAAGGAACCATCCATAGAACTAGATCATTGGAGACAAGAAGGCTAGTGTGAGAACCAAAAGTAAGTCTCTAAATACAAGATGTCTTATTTGTGATTATGAGCCAAATTTTGTCAATGTTGCACTTGATAATGATGAATGGATTAGTGCTATGAATGAGGAGATTGATTAGATAGAGAAAAAAAGACATGGACACTTGTACTGATACCAGATGACAAGAATGTCATTGGTACAAAATGGATATTCAAGAATAAACTGAATGAGAATGGAGAAGTCGCCAGAAATAAAGCAAGACTAGTATGCAAAGGGTATGCACAAGAAGAAGGGATTGAATATGGAGAGACCTTTGCACCCATTGCTAGGCTAGAAGGAGTAATAATATTACTTTCTTATGCTGCATGTAAAGTCTTCAAGGGATATCAAATGGATGTCAAGTATACATTCCTAAATGGAATACTTGAAGAAGAGGTATACATTGAACAACCAGAAGGCTTTGTTGATCCAGACAAGAGGGACATGGTATGTAGACTTCACAAAGCTTTGTATGGATTGAAACAAGCACCCTAAGCTTGGTATGAAATACTTCATTCCTATCTTATAAGTATTGGAATTGTAAGGACTAGTGAAAACAGTAATCTTTATTTGAAGGAAGATACTGATGCTAACATTTTGATTGCTGAGATATTTGTTGATGACATCATATTTGGAGGCAATGATATGCTATGCAAATCATTTGC
>MU226108.1:62211-75940 GCA_018584345.1 Thuja plicata
AAGATCCTCCAAACCTGTTTGGCCATAAGAGCCTTATTGGTGGTCTTGATAGGTCTAATCCCCAGGCCCCCTTTATTCTTGGGTTTGCAAACTTTTTCCCAAGCTATTAAACTGATCCTTTTTTTCTTTTCAACTCCAGTCCATAAAAATCTTTTTTGAATCATTTCCAGAATCATGGCAAACTTATTGGGGATCTTGAAAAGGCTTAAAGCATAGACAGGAAGATTTTGCAAAGTAGACTTCAATAACTGAAGTTTGCCAGCACTACTCAGAATAGCTCCTTTCCAGCCAGCCAACTTCCTATTAAATCTATCAACAATTTTGTTCCAGAAAAAGTTAGGAGGCTTAGAGTGTACAAACTTATCAAATTCATGAGTTAAATCAGATTTTTTGTCATTCAACATTTGCCAGAGACTCCAATATTGCAATAATTGGGACATCTTAAGAAACCATATTTGATAATTGTGGCTCAATTCTCAAATTTGACATGATAGATAAAGGATGACTAAGCAAAATAAAAACACACCACCAAGAATAGATGCAATTAATTTTTACAATTTCCCAAACAAAATAATTTTCCAAGATAAAATGACAACAACAAAAATTTGATGAGAAGTTTGAAAAACTAGTACCTCTAAGGGTGTTATGAGAGGGATACTTGGTGAAACCCTATGCCAAGCAACACTCCCAAGCATGTAATATGATATTGCATCAAGTTGAGAATTACCCATAACCTACTCAAACACAATCATGTGTGAGAGAGACAATAAACACTTCAGCATTGCTCACTAGTTGATCGTTAATGTAGATGTTGATGTTGATGTTTTGATTATGTAAAAACAAGTTTTACAAGGACCCAAAGCCTTTACAAAGTAATAAAGTTCAGCAGGTTTTACAAGGACCTTAAACCTAAAGAGTTAAAAAAAGATATTAAACAAAGAGCATATACAATTGTGCCAGAGCACCCAAAAAGGAAAGGAAACAGAAAACAAGAAACCAAGCCAAAAAAAGTCCCATAGATACAGTAATAAAAATAGGGACAGAAAAAAAACTCCAAAGGGACAGAGAAAAGGATAGCTACATTCCCTGCACAAGTTCCTCCACTTCGATGATCATTATCTGCATGTTGTTAAACGAACTCTTGAGCTCCGTAGTGTCTTTGTCCTCCTTAGGACTATTCTTCTTTGTGCTAGCTCTGGTGCACGATCCCAGGCCAATACCCTCTTTGATCTCTCTACTCTCCTTCTCCTTTTTATCCATGTCTAGTTTGTCCATCAAAATCTGTGCATGGCCATAGTAAGCTTTGAGACTAATTAGACATTTTTCCCCAATTTTTTTAACCGTAGCCTCCAACCTCTACACCTTAGTAGTCAAATTCGTGATCTTCACATCACTACTATATTTCTCAACCCTATCTTGGATATCTTTGATTTGTCTCTCCATTGTCCCCACTTTATTAACAAACTCCGCCTGGGCTTCAGAATTCCCTACCACTTCTTTCATTTCATTCAGATAAACAACCACCGGTTTTTCCCCAATTCCCATACTATTGAGAATATTTATCTCTGCCTTTATAATATCAACTTGTTTTTTTAGATTATTCTGATCATTAATCAAATTTCTTACCAGACCAGTGAAACCCACAATGCAATCTTTGTTGTCTGCAAAAAATTGATGCTCCCATGTGTCCACATTGTCGTGGAAATCACAATCCTTTCGCCCAGAATCTTCATCAGTTCTAGTATTCTTATCGTCTTTCATATTTCCTTCTCCCTGCTTATTTTCTTCAGTTTTCTCCCTGTGACTTGTGTCTTCAATGACCTCATCTTTTCTCTCCTCCCTATTTTCCCCTCTTATCCTCCTAGTTCTCCTCTGTATTATCCTTTAAATCTTCCTCATCCCAGGTAAGAATAATTCTCCTCTTGCTGGAATGGCTACTCTTACGGGTAATTTTAACTTTTTCCTTACCCTCCCCACATTTTCTTTTTTTATCCTCCTTTTTCACCTCCTCAATTTCAGTCTATTTCTGACTCCTCATTCTAAATCTTCTTCTTTGTTATCTTTTTACCATTTTTCTTTCTGCTTCCCTCCCCAATCTCCTCATCACTATCCTTTTCCATTTCCGACCCTTCAGAGTAGGGTTTCTTCTAGTTTTTTAAAAACACCCTTTTTGTTAGATTTAGGGGTTTTAAACCCTTTGGAATCCTCTTCACTTTCTGTTTCTTCCCAATACATGCTATCATCTTCATCCCCTTCAGTCTCTTCTTCATCCTTCAAAATATTCCTCCCCAATGGCCTTTCCACTTTCTTAGTTTTTAGCACCTCATATATGAGCAGCATAAGCCCTTGGTGGGATGCGTGATCCCCCTTCAGATCTTTCTATAAACTAGAAATGGTAGCATCTAACAAAATGAGAAGATAGTAAGGTAAAATAACTTTAACCTTGTGCCTAAAATGGTTTAATAACATGAAATGGTGCCCATACGCCCTAGTAAACCTACCATCAAGAGTGACATAGCTGATGATCACATATAGGACATACCTTCAAGGTCTGGAAATGTGCTTCAGAGTATGGTAGGAAGCATCAATCTTGACCAGTCTATTCTTTTCCTTCTCATCTTTTGGGAAATTCTCCCAAGCTTTATCCAAGATCAGTCTATCTTGATAAAAATTAATTCCATCCATACCCATTCCTGTAGCTTTGGCAATGATCTCCTCCATTACCTCCATATACTGATCACCAACCAAGACCTTGCCCTCTTTCCAGGATTTTGTAAATATCCTAGTGATAGAAGGGTTCCTTCCATGGAGCCGTTCTAGAAAAATAGCCAGCCCGCCCTCTTTCACAATCTTCCAAACTCTGTGCTTTTTCTTCCAGTTGTTGCAGTTAACAGGCTCAACCCTTTTCTTATTTCCACCCATTTTCTTACTCTGGTTGCAGCAAATATTTCTATTATGGCTATTGCTAATGCCAAAATGAGTTTTATACAAATCCAAAAAGACCCAGAAAGCATTCCAAATGCAGCTCACAATCATGATAGAGTACTTACACCTTCGAAGGCAATAATGACACATCACCTCCATATTAATGATTTTAAAACAACTTACCATTTGTAATTATTTTGCTGATGAATCCTTAATCAATCACTCTCAAGAAATACTTTCACTTGAATTGGAATGTCATTTCCATCATCCCACTGTGCCACCTCATCACTCTTACAAGCAGTATTAGCCACCCAATTAGCAATGCTATTTGCCTCCCGATAATTATGTGTAATAATACATTTTTCAAAAGAGCGAATAATATCTTTGGATTTTTGAATAATATTATAAATATTCCATGAAGTAGGAGTTGTTGGCAAGTTGAAAATCAGAGTAATTATGACTTATTTTGTGTTGTCATTATGACAACAAAGTCATACAAAGTTTTGTCAAGAAAACTTGGAAGATAGAAATGGCTAAGTATGGAAGACAGAACAAAACAGAGGTTTGCAATCGATCAAAGCACCAGTGCACATGCAAAAGATTGAATCAAGATACATGCATTCATATATAAGCTTTATGATATGCTAAGATGTTAAGTCTATACATGCATGGTACGGAAAGACAGTACAAAGAAGTTACAGCAAGTTGAAGTACCTCTAGCAGTTCAGGAAATAGAGCACAAAGCCGACCTCATATTTTGGATCAGCGTATGAAATTTTGTTTTGTAAAGGCTATTCACCTATTATAGTGTGTTTTTAATCATGTCTTAATCACTTATGCAATCACGCTTAAACCAATTAGTTTGGAAGTGTTGTATATTTTGTTTTTGGGCCAACCAAGGTCTTGTCTCTAGTCGCGTCTATTCAGGCATGGACATATATATATGACATGTAATTTTGTATTAGTAGGTGTCAAGAAATATGCAAAGAAGAGATATAAAAGAATAGTAGAAGATGTCAAAATGAGATAAATCTATTTAAGAGTATAAGAGCATCAGCGCATAACCAGAACTAATCAGACACGTGTGTCACATACAATAGTTCACTTTTGGATATAGTGTATATCTACTATCAAGGAGGTTGTAGCCTTCACCATTGACGCAGTGAGCTTTTGGACAGTGAGTCCTCACCCTTAACAAGGTTACTTGTAAAAGAATCCTAATAGGGTTAGACCCTTAACCAGGTCATTGTACTTGCATTGTAAAGACTGCTCCTAACAGGGCAAAGGAACTATAACAGGTTCAATAAACTAGTGCAATATTTGTGGGTACTAATTCCCACCGGGGTTTTCCTTTGGTCAAGGTTTCCCCATAATCATATCACGTGTTATGTGTTCTTGTGTTAAGCTTCATTGGATGTATATTTTATTTATGTTTAAATTTATGAAATATAATAAATAGACAAACACTGATTCACCCCCCCCCCCTCTCAGTGTTTCTAACAATTGGTATCAGAGCTCTGGTCCTCAGAGAGAATAGTTTAACCACTTGAGGAGATCACGGATTTAGCAGAAGATAAACATCTAAAAAAGAATCTTGAAGCAGCCCTTGAAGGTCTATAGATCTAAGAAATAAAATGAGGAACTTAAAGTAAAAGTTGATGGCTCACAAATGCTTATCAAAAAGTTAAGAAAAGATTTGAAAGATTTCTTTACAAATGATTTGGGGAAAATGGTCAAGAAACTGAATGAAGAAAACTTATCTTTAAAGGATAAGATAGAAGAATTGAATGATTAGTTAACTGATAGCCTAACTGCTATTGAAAAGAAGAAAAAATAAAATAAACAGTTAGATGAAGAACTCATGCAAGCCAATATGAAAATCTTGGAATTGGAAAACATCAAGAATTAGATTGAATCTGAATTATCAGGAACAAAATACAAGATTGATAAACTACACACAAGTTCTGATCTAATTCAATTACAACTGTATGCACAAAAGTTAAAAGGTGATACCACTGGTATGGGATATAGTATAGCTCAAACTGAAATCAATTCAATGCAAGAAAGAAAGAAAGCACAAGAAGCATCTACAGAAGCAAAGAAAGAGGTAGATATTGCAGAGACAAAAACTGAACCACCTAAAGATGAACTCAAGCAAGTTAACAGATATTTTTTTTCTTGTAACAAGAATGGACATTTGGCAAGAGATTGTAAAGAAATAAAACCTTTTAATGGTTATTATTACTCATGTAACAAGTTTGGTCATAGGTATATTTATTGTAGGACAAATCAAAGAAATCAGTCACAACTGAACCAAAGAAGTCAGAATCAATACAATCATAGAAATCAACCTCAAAGAAACTTGCAGAACATTACATGTCAGATATGCAATTACAATGGACACACAGGAAAGCAATGCAGCATGATAAAAAATAACATCAGACCTCCTATCATTTTTCACTCATGTGGAAAGGCTGGACACATCTCAAGGTTCTGTAGATCTAGAACTCAAAAACAAGATAATCCTAAAAAGTCACTATTTGAAGAATCAGGAGAAGTTAAGTTTGTACAATCTAAAGCTAATTCAGATAAAATATGGGTTGAATTAAATAAGGATAATTATGAGAAGAAGGTAGTCGATGCATCCACAGTGGACACACCTTCTACTTCTGGTTAGATGACCATCATGGTCTTAGGGGGAGCTATTCTAGCTCTAAACCCCTGCACAGCTGGTATACTCACCTTCGATTATGCGCCTATGGATTTATGTCTATGATCATGAAATAAGGTAGTAGGCATGCACACATTACCTATACTTTGTTCAGAACAAAGTTTGAAACTCTCAATGGAAACCGCGTACGGTAGCAAGCATTAAATGCAGTAACCTTTATATAATTTGGTAAACAATCGTTTATTCTCATTTTTTACATCTGAGATCATAAAATTTGTAGAGCACAGGATCACCAAGCATCAAAGCATTCAAAGGTATCGATTTAATTAGTTTGTGAATAGATTACAAGTTGAAACAGAACCCTAGCAGTTGTGTCATTTCAAATTGTGGTGGAACCCTATTTAGTCAATCAACAAGTGAGTATGGCAACCCCTATAGTCTTTGACATTACTGAAAGGAATAGATTTGTCTTTAAAAAGCATCCATTCAAGTCTATTCTAGATGATGTAGAAGGGGCATTCTCTAAGACTCTGCTAGGATTCATACATGTGGAAGATATTCGCGCTTACATCTACTGTAAGAAGGAAACCATTGGGGATAATAGTATAGCCACTCTCATGGTGTCAATGATGAAACTTGACTATTCATTCAAGGATGAATATGTGCATCTCACTGATAACCCTATCTTTGAGTATTCTAATGCGCACAAATTCTACAAGCTAGAATGTGTTAAAATCTTGTTGAGCAGGATACACGATGACCTTTGTTGGATTGGTGAAGTTCCCATCTGCATTACTACAGATCTAATTCATGACATGACTGGACTTCCTAAGAATGGAATAGTGCTTCCAACTGGTAAAGATGTGAAAAAATAGGTTGAACAAGAATGTTTATCCAGAAGTGATAGGTGTGGTATGACAGTTGATCCCATTAAGGAAGATGACATAAAAATAGTCACCGTCTGTGCAAGCCCTAAACCCATAAATCATGGCATCTACTTCTCGAACCATGAAAGGAAAGATGGATAAGGATAAAAATATTGTTTTGGTGAAGAACTCCACTTGCACTGAGCCCAACTATAAGATCCATCCACAGGTTGCAGCCCAACCAAATGATAAAGGCACATTTTCATCTATCCCACCTAGGGTTTTGTTAGTCCAAGACATGCGTACCTATATTCACTGCAAAATAGGTGAATTCGAAGACTTTGAACTTATTTCCACTTATCAATCACTATGCACAAATGGGAAGTTGCAAGAAAATCACAAAGATTTGGAGGTTAAAGGGTTAACCAATGCCCTAAATTTCCTGAATGTATTTAAGACCGAGTGGATTCACATTGTTTTGATTTGAGTACATGACATAAAGCTATGGCTGGATGATCCCAACAAGATAACCAAGGAGTTTATTCATGCTGTGACAAGGTATCCAATATGTGATAAATCAAAATCCCTCAGGTACCCTCCAAAAACTGAAATAGAGAAGCTAACAGGAGACAAATGGGATGGTAGAGGTATGAAGCTCAATTGCATCGGTGATCCTAAACTAAGATTCAGAGCTTATGTCATTGGCTACAAGATATTCCAGTCCAACAAACTAAAAAACATTGCTTGCAGAGCTGTTGACATAGCATATAAAATTGTCAAGAAAGGAGTACAATATGACCTAGCCGAGCTGTTACAAAGGCAATTTGAAGAAAACATGAAGACCATCAGATCAACAAGATCAAATACATGTAAGTTTGGGTCCCTACTACTATGCACATTTTTCTACTTGCAAAACTTCTTTCCATTCATCAAAAAAGTAAAATGGAAGTCAAACTGACCAGTTACTATGCAAATGAATGATTTCATTACAAGTCTAGGAAAGAGTTTTGAGCCAGTTATGAATGAATATTTTTCTAAGTTTAAAGAAAGAATGGAAAAGAGATCCAAAATTCCTCAGCAATTAGTTGACAAATACAAAGATGAAATATGTTTTGTAGTAGACACTGATACAACTCTAATCACGACAGCTCAATCGAGGACAGCATGTCTACCTCCGTTAGATTATGAGTTAGATATTGATATTGCATCTGAAGTTATTGAAAAATTATTGAATGAGCCTGTAGAAAAATCTGCCATGAGATTTGGCACATTTGATGAAGCCCAAACCCGAATCACTATCGGTCTACAAGTTCAAAGGATGAGAAAGAAAAAGACTAAAATTGTGAAGGCCTTGAAGAGAAAATTTGTAATCATGTATGAAGAATTAGACAAGTATGTTGATGAAACTAAGGAGAAGACTTCAGTCGGTCAAGATGATGAACCCGAACATGATGTTGATGCCACCGATTTAGATGAAACACAAGATAAGGAACCTAATGCCAAAAGGGGAAAAATCATAAAGACTAAGTCTCCATCATAGACGATATCACAATTACTAACTATGGATTCACCACCTTTGAAGAAAGGTGTAGCTAAAATTACAAGGCCCTCACCAAAGCTCACTTACCAAACAAGAAAATAGAAGGATACTACCGAGAATCCTGCACCGAGGCAAAGAAAGAGATATGTAAGAAACAAAGATGAAAAGGATGATTCTGATGACAATCTAGATCAATTCAAGGTTGTACATAATAAGATACCTCAGACTATTGATGAAATTGCTGAAGCAATGATTAGAACTGGATGATTAGGACATCCAAAGATACATGCATATTCTGATCTGACTACCAAGAACAAGGACAAACTTGAAGAAGTGATTATAGGTATGATGATCAACTTTAAACAAGTTCCAGTTGAATTTTCTACCTACCTTCCTTCCACGTTGTATGATAAGATATCAGAAAGATGGACCTATGCACTTCAAACTGAGAAATAGATGAGAGAAGTAGCTCTCACTCTTATTAAAGCTAATTACACAGTTGCACAAATAAATGATATAATGAAGAAGGATGCCAAAAAATTTCCTAAGAAGGCACAAGCACTAAATATTCTACAAGCAAATATAAAGTAAGTAGATATTGCAAGCACACAGATATGGAATAAACTGTTGAACCCACCGAAGGAAATTAGAGATATCGAGGAAGAAATAGATATGGCATCCAAAGTTGACACTGAGGAAGATCGACTGAGTATAAAGCCCAAAGATTTTTATGATGCAGATGTTGACAATGTATTAGATGGCATTCCTCAACTATTGAATAATATGAGTCACCCATAGATCACAGTAAATGACATTACTGAAGGTGACCCTGATGATAAATCTAAGGAAGATGAGATAGTCAAAGCAACCAAGACCATGAAGGAATAAGACACAACATAGGTCATCCAATCTAATGTACCAAGCCAATTACCTATGTTGGTAAAAGCAATTGAGATTGAAAGAGAAGCACAAAAAAATACACCTGAGTAGGCCAGTGATACAACTAAAGATAAGGGTGATAAGCACGGTACATAGACAGAGCATAGTTGTGGAACTACCCAAGGTGATGCACCAAAAGATACCACTGATGCAGAAACAAAAGATGAAGGTAATACAAATAACACAGATAATACTATAGATACTTCTACTATAGATACAAATTTAGTTACTGAGACACCTCACTAATTCATCACACCAAGTATCGAGCAAGTAAATCTTGAACCCGAGCACAAGGCTCAATTAGCATTAACTTTATCTCCTTCATCCAGTGTTCAAGGAAAGAAAAAGAAGAAGAAGAAGGGAATCAAGGATTTAGTAACTTTAGATGAAATCATAGAGATTATAGCATGGGATCCAAGAACACTTGATCCAAAAACATTGAATAAATATGCCGAATTATACACTGGGAAAGAAGCACAGGACAGGTTAAGGCAAGAATACAAAAATGCACAAGTATTACAAGATGCCAAGGAGATCCTACATCAAGTTTTTACTGACCTAGATATCAATGAAATGACCCCCATCATTGATCAAATTGCACTACTTATCAAGGCTATTAAAAAACCTGACATTGATGCTGAGAAAAAATTGGAAGAAAGAGAAGTGAAGAAGATACAATACAAATTCATATAGAATATCAACCAGACAGTGGCAGTCAATAAGGTAACTCTGTCTGAATTTGTAAGTTGTTTAGAAACTATTATATCTGAAGCCATTACAATTCTATATAATTTATGCCTTCTAGATCACTTTGCTACCGAGATTAGTGAAAATAAAAATCAAATAGATCAAGATATAAAGGATAGTGCAACCAGTCTATCAATCGAGCAACATGCATTGCAGATGGATTGCAAAAAAGTTCTCCAAACTAAGCGGTTGAGAATAGACTTAAAGAAATAAGAGGACCAAATTAGAGAAAAAGTAACCGAGCTCTAGGCAACTTTACTACCACATTTGGTAATGATGCAAAAACATGTGACATTGGAAAAGACTTTAGTTGCCACCCCAAAATTGTCAGTAACCGATAACATATATGATATGCATGCTCAGATCAACTTAGATAAATTAACCCTCGAGCATTTAAAAGAGGAATGGGAGAAGCTACTGGAAACTTTTAAGAATGCCCATCCTACCATTTTTGACAAATTGTAAGTACTACTCCTTTTGTCATTATTTTCAAAAAGGGGGGAAATATATTTATATAAGTATAGTAAAGGGGGATAGTATAATCAGGATGATTTCATATACATATACCGAGCATGTACAAAGGGGGAGTAATCATGTATATTATGTATAGCAATAATTTTTTGATACTAATTCCAAAGGTGGAGAATGTTACTCCAATTGAGCATTAAATTTGTCATTAGTATTCAAGCACTCAACATGGACAATCGGTAACAGAGTCACAAAAAGGATAGTTGGTATAGTCATTGAAGTGCAAAGTTAACTGAGAGCACTGATCACACCTAGAGTTAACTGAGTACAGTGATACCCAAGCTGACAGACTATACTGAGCAGTAGACAACACTGAGATACACAGACTACACCAAGCACCGAGAGACAACAATAATCGAGTGGAACAGAGGCCACATAAAATTTTGTTATGTCACATTATTCTATGTAACAACTTTTTTTCTGACCTAGATAACAGTTTACACAATCAAGGAGAGCATTAATTAAGGATATACAACATTAATTGTTTATGTATCCTATGTTCGATAATCAAGGTAAATTATGTACATTGTTGATCTTAGGGTAGGGATGTAATTGTGAAACCCTAATTAGGTCATAAAATATTGATATATAAATGTATAGATGTCAAATTTTGTAAGTTATGTTGATCAAGAAATAATCAAGTAGGTGCCATACTACAGACATCAGAGATCAAACAAGGGATTTCAAGGACAGAGACTAAATTGTAGAAATCGGTTTTCAGAATAGAAGCAAGGCCACCAAGCTTAATAGAGCAGAAGGTATTATCATTCACATTGAGGTGATATATTTTGAATATACTTAAAGGATATGTATCAGCAATATTGAGATTGTATATGTTTAAGATCAAACTTTTGTTACTCTCTAAAAATTGTAATAGACCCCTAAATGTCTTAACAGAGTAGACTTAACCGTCTTTTTTTAAATCTCTTAACCGAGTGCACGCATAAATTTTTTTGCAAAATCCTCACATGAGGTAGATCTAATCGATTTCATTGTTATTCCTAATAGGGTAAGATCATCATAAGTGATCATTATTTGTAAGCTTTAACATGCTACTTTATTTACTGCAGTAGTGAATTTTTGTGGGTCTCATCCCCACCGCAGTTTTTACCTTCTAACAGGGGTTTTTTGTGATACCAAAATACTAGTGTCATGCATACTTAATTTCATGTATCTGTATTGATTTCTTTACATGCATTTACATTTCAATAGTGATACTTGTTGACGGGGTTTTGCTGACCGGGTCCACCAACAGTCATAAGTTGTCACCGGGTTCCGGAGAAATCGGCCAACTCCGCCTGCAAAGGTTGTCTGGGGAAATAAATCCTCCGGGCCTTCAAGCACCTGGGTGTCGGGTCACGACAGTGCGGGGCTCAGTTGGGGGAGGTGACTGTTTTTGAGGGGGATAGCTGGTTACTTCAACTCATTCCTCCGGAGATTCAGAATAGTAAGGGTTTCCCGGAGCATTCTACACTTAGCGAATAAAACGAAAAAGATCCTGCAAGGTTAGAAAAATTTATCTAACTACAGTCATGTTGAAAAGTCCAGACCATCGACAACACTCTAAAAGACTACTCTAAATACCAAAGAAATACACAACCGTCAGTTAGCATTTTATCAGTAGCGGAAATAAAGAGGTCATTAATCTACTTTAACATATCAGAGTGAAGGACATACAGAACATTAAAACATGAAATACCATTTAACTCGAAAGCAGAGACATTAACAACTTCATTGCCAAGAATCCTTCCTTCTTCATTAATGTTTAGTCCAGCAAGCACTGGTGTGTGATACAATGGTGGCTCCAAGGGAGCATCTAACTATCAAGAACAGAACAATGGAGCATTGAGCTCTGCAACTAGAACCAAAAATCACTTTGCTATTTCTTATGGACAACAAAATCATTAATTTTGCTGACCCTTAGAAATGGGCCGATTTGCCTATTTATACAACTCTCTAACCCTAACCCTATTTTACACCTTCCATTAAAATACAATATCCGGGGGCCGGTACTACCTGCGCTACCCTACAAAAGACCTGGAGACAGAATAGGTCTGCCATGTCAGAAGAAGAAGACAAGAATATACATCAGAAGAATCATCCTTGAGAAGAGAGCCGATGAGAAGAAAGAAGGAAGTAGGTCCCCCAGGGACCGAGGCTACATGCCTCATAAATGGGAAATGCGGCGCCCTATCTCCAATGTGTCAGGTGTACCTTTGAACGACACCTCGAGAAGACCACCCTGTCAGAAGCCAACCATCGAGCCAATGCCTCTTGATGCGCCCAACTACCCTCTGACAGTCTTTATTAACCACCTCTGAAAGTGACCGGTTGACCTCAGGGACTAGGGGACGGATCACTTTAAAGAATACAAAATTTTGGATCCGGAACTCAGGGATCCGGGAACTTACACCCCCAAAAGAATAAAGAATGTTTAATGCTCAAGTTTCCCTGGCTCTCAGAGAACGCTCAAGGCTGTTTATTATCATTGAAGGCCTGAAGGATGCGGAAAATGCCATCTTCATCAATCTTCCTTAGGCTGGCCCTTCTGTGTCTGGCCGCTTCAACTTGTTCCGCCAGGTCTGGAACATTATTTCTGCACTCATCTGCCATTCTTGCGGCATCATGGCCCTTAAGCACCATTTTGGTCAGTTTTTCCATTCAGGCCCCATCCATCCCCTCTGGGGATTGATACCGAGATGCCACCATTTCATCAAAATTCCCCAAAACTGACTCCTCGGGGGTATAAGTATTTGTACCAAGGGGATCAACCCCGAAAGCTTTTATTACAAAGGACTTGTATAAATTAGAAGAATACTTCATTGTGTTTACCTTTTCCTGTAAGGACTCCACCAGTTGCTTGGTTACCTCCAATGTGAGGTCTAGTCTTGAGTGCTGAGCCCTTACGAAATCAAATGATTCGTCACCTAGAATTATGGATTCGGTAATTATGTCTTCCCCCAGGGTGAGGAGCTCTTCAAGCTCTACCTTCCATGCCTGGTAATTCTCGGCGTCACTCTCCCACTTCTTAATTAGTGCTTCCGCCTGTAAAATAATCTGTCGGGCCATATATAAATCTGGGAGAGTGGCCGCTAGGAAACGCTGGGTGTTTCCTATCTGTAGAGCGACCCATTCATCTACTGCATGGGCCTTCTTTTTCATTACTCGCAGGGAGTCTATGTCGCTCTGTGATAATTCCTCTATCGTGGAGGTCTGTGGAGGGGCGGCGTTGAGGGGTCAGGCCAACTCTGTAAGCAACCCCATAAGGTTTGCATTCTTCTCCTTTTCTGCCTTGAGCCTCTGGGCCTCCTTTTCATATCGGGCCTCCACTGCCCATGCTACCTCTTTCAGCAGGTCTACTTCGCCCTGCTTTCCTCTTTTGCCCAAGGATACCTCTGCGATATTGTAGTCCGCAAGGTCCGCGGTCGCTTCATCGGCGTCTGGGGGAGGTGTTGCCACTACCGCAACTATTTCTCCGCCCTGCCCAGTTTGAAGGGTATGAACTGTCTGGGC
>MU226108.1:98726-121722 GCA_018584345.1 Thuja plicata
GCAGGAGGGGTCGTGTCTATCCTTTTTCCTTTTTCTGCACCCTGTGAAGAAGTCCCAGCCCCCGGGGTCATTTTTGGTACCGGCGACGGAGTTAACTTTGGCGCCGGCTGGGCTGCTCGGCGGGTACTTTTGGGGCACACCTTCTTGAAATAGGCGTGGCTTCTCTCGACCACCTCTCGAGTGAAGTCTTCAATCATGGGCTCCTCTTGGGTGGCCCAGTTTACTGGTGGAAGGGCCTTTTTATCAATCCCCTTTTCCTTGTACGGGGATCGATGGTGGGGGCAGCATTTGAGAAGTCTGTCGGGAACTTCCAGAGCCTTAGCTTCTGCATCATGCCGGCCGTCATTCTAACAAAATTCCTGCTGCACACCTCCACATCATCTTGGCAGTCTACCCATAAGTCCTCCATATGTATGCGATGGGGCTCTAAAGCCCGGGGCATTGCCACTGCAATTCTGCCATGCAGATCAAAAATTTTCCGTGCTAGATAAAATTCTTGTAAGTTATAACTTTTCAGCTCATTGTCCGCCTCCTTCGCGGTAGCCAGACTGCATGTGTAGTCCCCACAGGTGATTGGGAATGGGATTTTGGGGATCTTTTTGAGGGAAAAGAAGGCATGCACCTCCATCATCTGCCTGTAATATTCCAACAGTACGATCTTGTCCCCATAATGCCTGGGCAACAAGTAGGGTTTTTCGGAGAAGCCGGCGACCCTAATGTATGTGTGTTGTTGGAACTAAATATAGTAATGTTCATAACTATGGACAAGCTTCATCACCTCAGTAGACAGGCGGTATCCGACATCTCGGGTGGGTGTAAGTAGATGGTAGTAAATGAACGCGTCATTTACCTGGCAGAAGTTGGGGAAGCTGGCGTCCCATTGAACCTGTGGGAAATGGTCCCACAGTGCCTTTTGTCTTGAGCCAATCCCGAGTACGCCATCTATAAGTAGGCCATGGGAATGGGGCCTCTGGTGTGCCAGGGCCCAGAAAACATAAGAAGACATATAGAACTTCTTCTTCTAGTTCAACTGCTGGAACTGGGAGTTGACATGGTTGGAAATTATTGTGGCCCAATCGAAGAATTCTCCCTTGGTGGAGATGTCGAGGAGGAAATAGTACATCCATTTGGAAAAATCTTGGGTGGAGGGCTGTCCAAAGACCTAGGATAATGCTATTATCCCCATTTGGATGCTCTCCTTGAATTTAGAGTGGGGACTCTCTATCTTCATTCTTTTTGGGTCCCTCTTTGGGGCCTTAAGCCAATGGGTATTCATATATACTCGGGCAGAATTCTCTAGTGTTGTAAACTGGTTCAGGGCATCGGTCCTTGTAACCACCATGGCCCTATCAAATTTTGGGATCCCCAGGCTTGCCCAGAATGTGACTGGATCGAGGGACACCAGTGGAGTGGGGTATCCTGTGGGCTCTGTGGCCACGAGCATAATGTCCCAGAAAAAGGAGTTGTAGTTGTTCGCTAGTGTTAGGATAAGCTCCGGAGATTGCACTGAGCACGGGAAGCAAGATGCCCGGAGGATTCTGGAGCCCCTGACATTGATCGCTAATTGATCTCCAGCCTGTCGCTGGATGTGCATTACTTTCACCAAGGCTTGCATCTCTGCTCATGTTCCGACATTGGTATCGGTTATCAGCTTGACCTTGGACTTAATCTTTGATCCCACGATGATGTTGTCTTGTACAAATTTCATGGTGAGGGGTAGCTTTTCTAGGGCCTTCTCCATCTTGGATTTTACTGCTGCCCTAATCTCTGCTGCGGAAGGCAGCTCTGGACTTTCGGGTGGAGACAATGCAGATGCTTCAGACATATTTGGAAGATGAACTCCAAGAACCTGTGAGACAAAGTGACTGTCAGAACACATTCATCAAAATAATTATTCCAGGTCCGGAGATCTTACCACCGCGATGTTTGCTTTCTTGAAAAGTTAGCTTCACGCAAAAATAACTGAAAAGCAAAACACATCACAAACTCATCTTTTGTTAAACATCTGGGTCTAGAGATTTTCATCGCACTTGGTGAAGACACAGGATGGATGGTGGTAGGAGACCCAAAACTTGGAGAAATGACCGTTAGCGAGGACGTGTAAAAAGCCAAGTCAAATAGCCCATGTGGGCGCCACATGCGTAGGTATTAAATGCAAGTTATGGCAATGATGGCGGAGCCAACTCTCTGAATGCATGAAAAGGGGAAGCCACTTGGCTGGAATTGATTGTGCGCATGGGTCATTTATGAAGTTCTTATAGGCTTGATGGAGGAGAGAGAAAACTACTTGTTTGAAACTGGCCGAAAGCCGAGTTTCAAACAGGTGGTTTTCTACCTCGAAGCGAGATTGGAGGTGGAAAACCAGAAATAGAGGCAACTCAACCAGCTTGTCAAGCCACCCGAAAGGATATACATGGAGCCAAGAGATATATACATAGAAATGAGGAGATATACAGGGGTTATATACAGTTATACACACATATACATGAATATACAATGCGGGATGACGCCCGCGGGAAAACCAAACAAGGCAAAAACATATATACAACTATCTACATACTTTTACAGACAGACCACTTCTANATATACAGTTATACACACATATACATGAATATACAATGCGGGATGACGCCCACGGGAAAACCAAACAAGGCAAAAACATATATACAACTATCTACATACTTTTACAGACAGACCACTTCTATGCAGAGGATGGACAACCCTCTGGCAGAGCCAACCCACCAGTGGGCTGCAAAACTAGAAAACAACAAACCAAACAAAGAAACGACAACACGAACAAGACAAAGCAAAAACCAAACGAATAAGGAAGAAAACCAGAGCGGAAAATGGAAATACCAACCTGAGGACGCAGAAGGCAGAGGAAAGAGAAGGGTTACCGCGGGAGCTCTGCAATAGCTCGAGTTGTCAAATGGTCAAAATCACCACCACGAAGCACTTGCAATTTCCTGAGAATGACTGGAAATGTTAAGCGCTGATTACCACAAACTCTCTGCAAATGCTCTGTTAATCATTTTGAAATCACTTTCTAATTCGCTCTAAGTTCTTGGAGGTTTTAATCGCGGTAAGTGTGAAAGTGACAGATAATTTCTATTTATACCTGCAGTAAAAAGGGAATCCTCCTCCTTTCGGCGATCTCTGTACAAGCAAAACCTCCAAACTCCAGGCCTGGGGATTCCTCGCGATGATGTCCTTAAGAACATCATGGCAGAGAATCCTGGAGTCCAGAATCTAGTTTCCAACGAAGGACAACCTCCGGGACCGGAGTCCCAGAGATGAAAACTGAACGAACAAAATACCACACCGGGGGAAGAAAACCCTGGAGAAAGAAAACAAAAAGGGAAAGAAAGACAAGGCAAAGCCGCAAGCAAAAACAAAAGGGGGACCCAACATTTTGCACACAAAATGTAGGGACAGGGATGCAAGGCATAACAGACCACAAAGTCATGACTATGATGGATATACCTGAGGATGCTATGAGATTTGTAGCGATGGTTGTTGGCAATAAATTCTATCATTCAAACAGACACAAAAACATTCCTCATGGAGCAATCCATGTTGTATACAAAATGGTGAGGGAGAATGTACCATACAACCTATGTGAATTTCTAGCTGATCAAATGGTTGTTAATAGAGAAAATATTACAAATGATAAGAAGAAGTCATTCAAGTATGGGCCATTACTTATCTATATTTTCTTTTACTTTCAAAAGTACTTCCCTAGATTAAGTAATGTTGAATGGAAGGAAGATAGACATGTGGTAGCACATATCTTTGATTATGTTAAGGAATTGGGAGATCAACTTGAAACTCATATGTGGGGATATTTCAAAAGTTTTCAATCAATTCTGCACAAGAAATGGAGGATACCACCTGGTATAGTTTAGAATTATAAGGATGATATATGTTTCTTAGTTGATACAAGCACTTGTATACTTCGACCTGTTGTATTTTAGATTCCTACAATGGGTTATGAGATCTATGAATATGAGATATACAAATATGCAGAGGTGTTGCTGTGTAAGCCCATAGATATCACTGAGAAAAGGTTTGGAACATTTGAAGAAGCAAGCTCTAGAATTAAGATTGAACTCGAAAATCATGTAATAGAAAGAAAGACAAGAATAATGTTAACAAAGTTAGAGGCTAATTTTGGAGGAGAGAGTTACACATCTCATGAAAAAAAGAGACCCCTTCAATATCATCTGCACAAGCGATAGAGGCAATAGTAAGAACACCTAAGAAAAAATGCTAAAGGAAGGGAAAGAAGAAAGAAAAGAAGACTCCTACAAATACCACATCAGCGATGCCTGCAAGGAAAACACCAGCAAGAGAAGCTAAATGCATTGAATCTGCATCTACCAAGGCTAAAGCAACAAATGATGATGGTGAGGAAATCCCTTCAAATAAGGAAGTGAAAGAGGTAAACAAAGAAGGTATAACATCTAAAGGCATTCAAGAAAGTATGAGTTATGTCATAATGATGAAATCAAGAGAAGAATGGAAAATGCAATCATTAAGAGCGTGAAAAAGTTCAATAGAATCCCTACTGAAACTAAAAGTCATATTTCTGAAAAAAAAAATTATATAATAAATGGGAGATGGAAGACCGCCTTAAGTATTGATAGTGAAGTAGGAGAGAAAGAACTGATATAATGTAATACTAGATTAGATGTTAGTGAGATTAAATATTTTGTTTATTTACATAAGTATGATTTCCCTATCAAGAACATGGTTACTCAGATTATATTGGGAGAAACACAAGGTCTACATGAAGAAACAATTAAGATTTGGAATAATTACATTGAAAGATCTAAGAAAGCCCAAGAGAAAGGTGATGAAGAAGTGAAAGGTGATGTAGAAGAGTAAGGTGAGGAACCTGAGAATTATGATGAGGAAGTGGAAGAGGAATCAAAACAAGATGCGGTGGAAAATCTTGAAGCACCAAGGATAACGTAGCAAGTTCTTGAGGCCATTCCTACGTAGGTAGAGGTAATAGAGAGGCAAGAAGAGCATAAATTAGAGGAGAAAGAGAAGGATGGGGTAGTTGTAGTGGAAATACCTTATAAGGAGGTAAAGAGATCACCTAGAGTCACAATTAATCTCACTGTCACACATCCAACTATGAAATTGGTAACTCCTACCAATGTTTAGAAAGCCACAAAAGAAAGCAACCGGTGAGAAGAAGAAGAAGAAGAAGGAGGAGGAGGAGGAGGAGGAGGAGGATATATCAATGTCAATAGATGAATATGCCTAGGAGAAGCAAAGGATGGAAAAGGTAAAGGATAATATTACACCAGAAAAAGAAAAATGGCTGAAAGAAGTTGAGCATACAAGAGGTAATCTGAAAGGTGTTGGTGAAATCTTGACAAAATTGTCCAAATTATCTAAGTTCACAAGTGATATAGATAAGAAGGAAGAAGAAGTTTAGAAGGAAATAAATGATACAATTGAGAAGCATGATGCAAATTCTAGAAATGCTACAGTCTATACAACTAAAGTCGGAAAGCTAGGAGGCAAGTTAAAACAAGTTCAGAATGAGCATGAGCAAAAGGTGAACACTTTACTTGATTTGAATTCATTTTTAGCCCCTACTTTCGATCTCATGTCAGTGAGTGTTAAGCATGTTGAGTAGTTGATTGGGAAACCTGGCCCAACTACACTAGAGGAATTAGAAGATCTGTTAGGTAATATTATTGGTCAGACTATTGCACTTGCACATTTGAGAACAATCTGGGATAATACTTTGAGTGCAGCAAAGAAAGCGTACACAACTATATTTGATAAATTGTAGTGTTATTTGGCTGAATGCACCTTTGTCATTGATGACAAAAGGGGGAGAATATGTTGCAAAAAAACAAAATCATGAACAATGTATATTTTGTTGTTTTGTTGGTATTTACTTTTGGAGTACTATGCAAGGGGAAGCACTAGAATGGACTAGTATTGTAGATGGAACCCTATCAGTTAATGAATTGGAAATATTTTGGTGAAGTCCTATTGTGAGTTACTTTGAACAATGTATTATGATATTTTTTATTTTCTTTTTCATCATTCTGTACACATTTGGATTTGACATGATTTTCCATCAATGACAAAGGGGGAGATTGTTGGCATTGATCACCTAACTGGAAAAAGATAATAAACATTGATACCTGTCTAATCAAATGTTTTCATTGATGGTCAAACATACTAAATAATCTACCCTCACAATTGACCATGACCGGTAATGAATAATCTAATGGAACACCTAATCAACTAAGGTATACAACAACATGATGGAAATCTAATGAATGTATCTAGAGATCAAAGTATTATGAGGAGCGGTTTTAAAAGAACATGTATTATGATATTTCAGAGATGATTGGATTAACTGATTCTTAAAATGATTAAGTCTTATTTGAATTTGAATGATTTATTATTATTCTAGAATAAAATTTGCAATACCATTTTCTTGATTACTAAATGACAAACTGACATAGATCCCAAGGTGAATTTTGTTGAGAATTTTATTTGAGTTATTAATATTCTATTGGTTTGATTGTATGGATGATTTTGTCTATGGTTAACGATGTTTTGGAACATTCTACAAGAAGTTAAACCTAATGTGTAAAGTGACCTAGAAGAAAGTTTAAAATCAATGGTGTTGATTAAGAAGAAAAATCAATGGTGTTGATTAAGAAACAAAAATAGTAAGTAATCATACAAAAGATTATCTGTGAGAAAGAGAGAAGAAAAAGAATTTGCAGATATTTGAGAGAGTAGAGACAGTAATGTGAAGGAAGAACTATTGCAAGATCAATCAGTGATTGGTACAAGAGATTGTGAAAATATTTGAAGGAGGGGTTTAAGTCATAGATTGTATGGAAGTTTGAGAAGCTACAAAACCTAAAGGATCTTAGAAGCAAGGAGTGATATTACAAATCAATCACTTTTTTCTCTGAAAATCACAGCAAGCTAAATGCTTTAACAAGGTAGACTCTTACAGGTCTTTGTTTCTAAATCCTTTCACAAGGTGAATCTATAGATTGTCGATTTTAATCCTCACGTGAGATATAATTTAAAAGGTCTTATTATAAATCTAATAGTGTACTAGACATCTCTCACAAGATGTATAGAAAGATTTTTTGTAAAGCCTTTCACAGGGCACCTCTCATACTACAGTAGTGAAATTTCAGGGTACCATCCCCACCGTGGTATTTCCTTCTTACAAAGGTTTCCATAATACCAAAATCATTGTGTCACATGTGTCTATGGTTTTGATGTTTTGGTTTCATTTACTATTTTATGGTTATGATTGTGTTCAACAATAATGGTTAATGCATATTGAACAAGTTTTATGTTATGTTTGTAATCGGTGATCATAATTAGTTTTAATTGTTCAATTGGCTACTATATTGGTTCACCCCCCCTCTCAGTACATTACTTAGTGCTTAATACCCAACATGCTTTTCATTTTAGTAAAAATCATCATGCTCCTCATTACATTTATTTGATGGAAAATATTCATAAATTATAACTTCATCACATTCTATGTTGAATCATTTTCACATGAGTGAATATAGAAATTTGTTGTTATACTTTCTTACTTTTTCTGTCATCCATGTAAATCTTTTTATTTTTGATACAAACATTTATTTTATGTGCATCAATTTGTAGAAGAAAATATAGAGATGACAACATGTGTCTAATTTAGAAATCCCCAATAGATGGCTAACTAATGTATTCCTTATGATTTCACTGGATAGTATTTTCTTCTACTCTCTTCTTTGTAAATTTAAGCTTTGAATTTAATCACATGGATGTAAAAAAATGAGATAGATATTCATGAATTGTCCAAAATTTCAGCACTAAAACAAGAACCTCACACCATCTATGTCACTGCCTCATGTCAACTGTATCACCTATAGTTCAATTTTAATTCTCATTTAGACTTTTAGTAATTCTCATTATGTCATCATATAGGTGCAAGGCCATATCCATATAAAGTATGACTAATCTTTGAAAACCTTGATCTATTTTGTTTGCATACCCTTATATGAATGGATTTGTCTTATTTTAGTGCTATAGTAATAATCATGCAAGTAGTATTGCTAATCCCTAACAAATGCACATGATCGGTTTTGAAAACCTAGAGTAAATCCAACAATATAATCCAATCTAGTCGCCACAAAGGATCGGATTTTAAAGAAAGTTGTGAGGAGAAAAATATGAGAATCTTTTTATAACAAAAATGTTCATAGACAAGCTATCGTTAAAGAGGTTTAATTACAAGGCTGAAAAAGTTAGTCAACTGCATTGGCACTTCTCCTTAGAAACTATTATTTTTCACTATCAATTTATCCAAGTTCAGTAACTCCCCGAGCTCTTAAGGAATGGGATTAGTTAATTGATTGCTAGAAAGGTCAATATCCACTATACTCTGTTTGTTCCCAAAATATTCTGAAAGAAACCCATTCAACTTATTTCACTCAAGTTAAATTGTAGAAGATGTTCAAGCATCCCAAAAGATCAAGGAATGGGTCTAGAAATCTCATTATTAGAAAGGTCCCATGTATCTAGATTTACAGTCTATCCTATCCCTATTGGAATTTCTCCCTTAATATTGTTTGAGGAAAAATTCAAATAAGTTAGGTTTCCAAGATTCTAAAATTTAGAGGCATTTTCCAAGTCAGGCGGTTTCCATGCACATTCAAACAATTAAGACAAACACATGAACTAATCTCCATGCTAGACGTCACCCTCTTCTTTCTACCAAGCTCTCTCATGTTGTTCCTTTTCTTCCCCTGGTGATGATGATGTCCATGATGGTACCGATGCTTCTCACCATTTGTTTCCTCAAAAATCCATGTCTTCATTCCCACCACAACCACCATGCTAAGACAGTCAACCTGTGCATCAACATTCTCCTTCTCCATCACTATGCCACCGCTTTCTCCTCACAAAATTTGTGCTTCCATTTTTGGCCCATATACAACTCTAGATTAGGTTTCCACCACTTCTATTGTTGGAACCATAATCATCGACAAAGCTCATTGACTTCTATATCGATCCAACTATACAGGAATCCAAAATTTTGGGATGCAGCTATCCTCCATGTAAAATATATTGTTGACCAAATCTCAAAAAATGGAAAACACAACAGATTTTCATGAAATTTTCAACATTTTTTCTTCATGATCTACATATTTTGTGGTGGAAAACTACAAACAAAATGCAATAAAAAACAATATGTTTTCACAAATCTGAAAAAAAAAAGAATTTTGACTCTTTTTTAATCTTTGGTACATTTTGCAGGAGATTAGCTAATGCCCAACCTTTAGGCATCTCCTTTATGTTTAGTGAGATGAGGGGAGGGTTCAATCCCTTTGGAAAATCATGTGGGACCCACAAAATTTAACATCCTTTTTACTCTTACAATAATTTCAATTGTGTATTTAAATCATTTGGTTAAGATTATTTGAATGGTCAACATCTTCAATCCAACCCGCGAGACCGCTGGACATTTTAGGGCTTTGCTATTATGTTGATGAGATGGTAGGGCATTTTCCATTTGAAATGGAGACCACCAACTTTCAAATGCCTTCAATTTAAATCATTTTAAAAAAAGACTTCAAATTTTTTCATTTTTACACCATTTTCCTTATTTAAATCATTAAAATAATTTAAATAACATCATTTATGCCAATCTTTGAAAATAAAATGAAAAGCCAATAATATTCACCTAATATGCTCACTATTATTTAAATCATTGAGAATAATTTCAATAATAATCATTCCTTAAAACCAAAATTAATTGACCTTATAACTTCATGATGAATGTTGGGTCCCCTTATGGGCCCAACCTAAAATTTTGTTCTCAAACAACTATTAACCAACTGATGGTAATGGTGATGAAGACCAAGTTTCAAAAGAATACAAGAAAGTTTAATGATTAGATCAGTTGTTAGTTTTTCACTGATGTCAAACAATTGATTTATGGTTTATATTAAGATTCCATATCAATTGGAGAGGAACTTAATTGGGCATATAATAAAGATCGGACAATGATAAGGAAATATTGATATAATTGTTTCGTACTTAACATTTGATGTTATTAAGTTGGTAAAAGTAGAAACATCAAGTCGGTAAAGGGAACAACCTAGTTACCAAGCAGTGAAGTGTTTTTCAGTCAAGAAAAACAAAGACAGTCACTGAGTGAAGTTGAAAACCGAAAAAGGTCAGTTACCAAGCAAGGTTGGTAACCAAACGAAGTCAGATACCAAGTGAAGATATTCACTAAAGTCACTGAGCATGGAATAGAGCATTAAAAAAGGTTGAATACAAGGAGAAGAATGAATTTAATGCAAAGACACACAGATCAAGAAGTTTCCAAGCATGAAGACAAAGTTTGTTGCAAGATCTACGGTCATGAAAAGTCAAGTTCAAAATTAGTGATGTAGATTAAGTGGAAAATGAAAGTTGTGCATTCCAAGAAAAAGTGCAAGTCATGAGGCAAGATTAACCGCTTAACCAAGTTACAAATACATTGAATCAGTTCATTTGAGAAGATTGGACAGCTGAGTGCAATTGAGGAAAAACCTAACCAATAGGATTAAGAGGAAAAACAAAGGCCTACATATTGATGAGTTTGTATGTCTATATAGTTGTTGGCAAAGTGATAAGTTGAAGAGCTATCGAGAAGAGTAGTGAAAGAGTTGGATAACCAGTCTAGAGGAGAGACTTATGTGTTGATGAGTTGTAGGTGCCAGTAAGTTTCAGAGAGAAAACAAAGGATCTGATCAAGCAAAGTATAGTTGCAGAATCACATGTCACATTAGTACATTGTTTCTTACTAACATTTGTAATAGAAAATCTCTTAACCGAGTGGATATAACAAGTCCTTTTGTAAACCCTTGAGAAAGGTAACATTCTAGGATGAATGTTTAAGCCCTCTAACTAGGTCACTCCTAAAAGGGTAAAGATCGTAATAGGTCTAAGGTAAATCCCCTAACAGGTTCACATCTAACAAATGTGCATTGTAATCTTTAACAGGATTGGCTCTTAACCGAGCATACTTTAGAAGAGTGTTTATTTTTGTGGGTGACAATTCCCATGTAGATTTTTCCCAAATTGGGTTTCCTCATTAAATCTTGTGTTACATGTGATACTTGATAACTGTGAATGTTATTTTCTTAAGTTATATGCCTTTATCAAGTTTGTGAAAAGTTTACAAGTTTTAGTAGTTGTTGTTTGAATCACCGAGTTGAATCAGAGGTTAAGATTTAAATTATTAAGGTTTAATATTTTCTAATTCACCTCCCTCCTCTCATTGAACCATCTTTAGTAGTGTAAACCAACAATTGGTATCAGAGCTATTGCTCTGGGAAGATAAATTTAAAGGTACTTGAGCTAAAGGTCCAAAGATGTATAAGAGGGAAGCACTGAAGTTGAATAGGAATACATTTTCTACATGGAAGAACAGAATGAGGCTTCACATATTTGGTATTGGAGATTATGCATTGGATCATCTTGACAATGAGTACTCACCTCCACTATTTGTTCCTCTAATAGTTAAGAAGATAAGAAAAAGGCAAGAACATACACAGGTGATGATAGAGATAACTTCTACTCTCACCGACCTAGATTTATATGATTTAGAAGGTTGTACTACTGCTAAGAAAATGTGGGATAGGCTTACACTAGTTTTTGGCAGAGATCAACATGTTCAGAAAGCTAAGGCTGAAATCTTAAGAGGAAAGTCTGAATCAATGAAAATGAAAGAAGGAGAAAACATGTTACTAAATACAACACAAGACTAAATGAGATTTCTATTGCAATTAGAGGTGTTGGTGGAACCATTAATGAAGAAGATGTTACAAGGAAGATGCTTAGAACATTGCTACCTATCTATGCCATCTATGTGTCTTCTATTCAAGAGTTGAGATCCATTCCACAGATGGTTATTACTTTGGATGCCACAATAGGTAAGCTAACTACTTTTGAGCTAAATGATTTTGATAATATTTTTCCTACTACTTCTATGATTGAATCTGCATTCAAATCATCATTGACTATTGGGAAGTCTAGAGATTCTAGATATAGAGATGGATATGCAAGTAGTGCTAGTGAAAGGTTTCATAGTTGTAAGAGTGAGCTTGAAGATCTATATGTTGAAGATGAAAATATTAATGAAGCTGAATTTAAAGCATTATTGGCTAAGACTACCGAGAGGTAAAGGAAAGTACAAAGGTAAGCTACCTCTGAAATGTATTTTGTGCAACAAGATTGGTCACAAAACTTCTAATTGTCCAGACAATAATGAGAAGAGAGATAATAGAGACAAAAACAAGATTGAGAATAGATTTAGAAGATTTAGAGATTTCAAGAACAAAGGAAAGAAAGCATGCTACATTGTTGGAGGAGTTTCATCTAATGATAACACCGATGATGATGATGAAGAAGAAGTTGTTTATGTTCCTATTAAAGATGAATCTGATGAAGAGAAGTACATTGAATAAAAGGCCCTAATATCACAAGTTAAAATGATACATGGATTATAGATAGTGGTTTCTCACACCACATGACTAGTGATATTTATAAGTTAGTCACTTTGAAAGAGCATAATGGTGGTAATGTTAGATTTGGAAATGATGCCCCATATCTTGTAAAGGGAAAAGGTTCTATAATTCTATTGTACTAAGTGTGATGATGTCTATGGGTTGAAGGCCTGAAATACAATTTGTTGAGTGTGGCATAGTTAAACAATACAGGTCACCGAGTGGAATTTCAAAACAAGAAAGTTAAAGTATTTGAGTAGAAGGGAAGTCTGATTGCTACCGGAGGTCAATCAAAAGGTAACTTATTCTACCTTGATACATCCATAAAGAGCTGTATGTTTTCTAAGACTGAAGATGTATGGTTATGGCACAAAAGGATATGTCATGTTAATTTTGACAACTTAATCAAAGTAAGTAAAAAGAATAGAGTAAGAAGTCTACCAAGTCTAGACAAACCTAAGAATGTAATGTGTAAAGGATGTCAAGTAGGTAGATGACTAAATCAAGATTTACAAGAAAAACCTATACTACACAAGGTATATTGGAATTGGTACACACTGACCTATGTGGTCCCATGAGAACACAAAGCTACTATGGAGATAGATACTTCATATTGTTTGTTGAAAATCATTCTAGAATGATGTCAGTTATGTTTTTAAAAGAAAAATTTGATGCATTTCAAATGTTTAAGTGGTATAAGGCTAGAGTTGAAAAAGAAATAGGGAGATAGATGAAATGTCTGAGATCTGACAAAGGTGAAGAGTTTACATCTGATGAATTTACACTCTTCTGCAATGAACATGGTATAAAGAGGCAGATGTCTCCACCCAAAACACCACAACAAAATGGTATAGCTGAAAGGAGAAATAGATCCATTGTGGATTGTGCAAGAATACTGATGATTGAGTATAGGATTTCTCAAACCTTCTAGAGAGAAGTAGTCGACATGGATACTTATACACTTAACCGAATCCAACTAAAGAAGGGATCAAACAAAACACCTTATGAGATCTGGTATGGACACAAACTGAATGTAAGTTACTTAAAAGTATTTGGAAATAGGTGTTATATTCTTAAATATGCAAGAGATGGAAAGTTTGACTCTAAAGGAGATGAAGGAATATTTTTGGGATATTCTACTAAAAGCAAAGCCTAAAAATGTTTGAATAATAGTACTAAAAAAGTTGTAGAAAGTGCAAATGTGAGGATTGATGAATTTGCAGAGAAGAATGATGAAGACAGCAAGAAGGAACCCAAGGATTATCAAAGATTTTTTATGTACAAATCGAGATTCCTAAAACCCTACTAAAAGAACAAACAGAGGAAGAAGATGAGCAAAGAGAGCTTCCATTGAATGATTGAAATGAAGAGATATTGATGACTACCAAGCTTGTATTGGAAAAGTATGTAAAGAGACACTACTCACCGAGCAAAATCATTGGAGATAAGACTGTTGGATTTCAAACAAGAAGCAAGGTAAGAGAAAAACCATGTCTAATATCAGAACTTGAACTGAGAAAAGTAAAAGATGCTTTAGAAAGTGAAGAGTGGATGAAAGAAATGAAGGAAGAGATAGATCAAATTTAAAAGAATAATGCATGGAATTTGGTACCGAGACCAAAAGATAAGAACATAATCGGTACTAAGTGGATTTCCAGAAATAAGTTGAATGACCATGGTAATGTAATTAGAAATAAGGCAAGATTAGTTTGCAAGGGGTATGCACAAGAAGAAGGAATTGATTATGGTGAAACTTTTGCACCTATTGCTAGATTGGAAGGAGTGAGGATTCTACTAGCATATGTGTTTTATAAAGGATTCAAAGTTTATCAAATGGATGTTAAGTCTACATTTCTCAATGGTATTCTTGAAGAGGAAGAATATATTGAACAAGCCAAAGGATTTTTTGAGAACACTAACCGAGACATGGTATGCAAATTACAAAAAGCATTGTATGGATTGAAACAAGCACCTGGACATGGTATAAGAGATTTCATTCACATCTAATCAAAATAGGATTTTAAAGAATGAGTGACAACAACAATGTGTATCTGAAATGTGATAGTAATAATAAGGTTTTAATTGCTAAAATATTTTTTGATGACATTATCTTTGGAGGAAATGACACATTATGTAGACCCTTTTGTTGAGGAGATGAGAAAGGAGTTTGAAATGTCTATGATTGGAGAGATTAAGTTCTTTCTTGGACTTCAAATTCAACAGGTAAAGGTTGGGATCTATATTACACAAGAAAAAATATATCAAGGAGATCCTAAAGACCTTTGGTATGGATGACTCAAAACTAGTTGGAACAATGATGGTCACTGGCTACAAGTTACCTAAAGAGGATGAGTCACAAGAATTAAATGAGAGACTCTACCTATCCATGATTGGTAACTTGCAATGTGCAGTGCACAATAGACCTGCTATTGCTCATGCAGTAGGAATTGTTGCAAGGTTTTCTTCCAATCTGAAGGAAACACATATGTTTGTAGTTAAGAGAATTTTTAGATATCTAAAAGGAACTGAAGATTTTGTCCTACTATATAATAAAGGAGGAGACTTTGACTTGAAAGTATATACTGATGTTGATTGGGCTGGAAACATTGATGATAGAAAGAGTATAAGTGAAGGAGCATTCTTTTTAGGAGAAAGACTAGTTACATGGATAAGCAAGAAATAAAGTTGTATATCATAGTCTACTACTGAGGATGAGTATGTTGCTATAGCTATGAATTGTGCAAATATTGTGTGGATCAAATAGCTAATAGAAGGTATGCAAGAAGAGATCACTGATCCAGTCACTATTTATTGTGACAATACAAGTGCAATAAACATATCAAAGAATCTTGTAATGCACTCAAAGACCAATCACATATCTATCAAGTATCACTACTTGAGAGAGAAAGTACAAGACAAGCTTGTAATATTGGAGTATGTGAATTCAAAAGAACAACTTGCTGACATATTCACCAAGCCACTACCAAACGAATCTTTTGAGTATATCAGAGGTTAATTAGGGTTCCTACCCCTATCCAACGTTCATTAAATGAAAAAGGTATGTTGCATCAATTCTAGAACACATTAGAATATCTAAATTTTGAGTTGATGATGTGTGATCACACTTTAGGTGATGCCTGAAGTTGTGAAAGGAATTATGTATGCAAAGAGAAATCAGTACATGTAAGGTATGATTCACTACCTAAACAAGATTTCAGGAGTATGGATCTTTGGCATTGTTTTCAAAGAGGGAGAAGTATGTAATTCATGACTCTACAAGGGAGAAATAGGGATAAGTAAGTTCAAAGAAAAAAACAAGTGATTAATACAAGTAAAAGAGACTACATGAAAGAGGGAGAATGTAATAGAAGGAAAAGAGGAAGAACAAGCTAAGAGGGAGCATAGATAGTACAAAGAGATCAGAGTAAACCATCATCAATTGATAGTGTGGCCATCAATGCCAAAGAGGGAGATTGTTAACCAACTAATGGTAATTGTGATGAAGAATAAGTTTCAGAAGAACACAAGTAAGTAGAATGATTAGATCAGTTGTTAGTTTTTCATTGATGTCAAGCAATTGATTTCTAATTTATATTAAGATACCATATCAATCAGAGAGGAACTTAATTGGGCAGATAATAAAGATCAGACAATGATAAGGAACTACTAATATAATTATTTCTTACTTAACATTTGATGTCGTTAAATTGGTAAAAGAAGAAAGGTCAAGTCGGTAAAGAGAACAGCCTAGTTACCAAGCAGTGAAGTGTTTTTCGGTAGAGCAAAACAAAGACAGACACTGAGCAAAGTTGAAAACCAAGAAAGGTCAGTTATTGAGCAAGGTTGGTAACTGAGTGAAGTTAGATACCGAGTGAAGATATTCACCGAAGTCACCGAGCACATAACAAAGCATGAAAAAATATTGAATACAAGAAGCAGAATGAATTTTATGCAAAGGCACGCTGATCAAGAAGTTGCCAAGAACAAAGACAGTTTTTTGCAAGATCTACGGTCATGAAAAGTCAAGTTCAAAATTAGTGATGTAGATTAAGCAGAAAAATAAAGTTGTGAGTTCCAATAAAAAGTACAAGTCACGAGGCATGGTTAATCGCTTAACTGAGTTGCAAATACATAGAATCAGTTCATTTGAGAAGATCATACGGTTGAGCGCAATTGAGGGCAACCCTAACCAATAGGATTAAGAGGCAAAACAAAGGCCTATATATTGATGAGTTTGTATGTCTATAAAAAGTTTCTGGGGAAGTGATAAGTTGAAGAGCTACCGAGCATAGTAGTAAAAAAGTTGGATAACCAGTCCAGAGCAGAGACTTATGTGTTGATGAGTTGTAGGTGCCAATAAGTTTCAGAGAGTGAACAAAGGATCTGATCAAGAAAAGTATAGTTTCAGAATCACAAGTCACATTAGTACATTATTTCTTACTAACATTTGTAACAAAAAATTTCCTAACTGAGTGGATCTAACAAGTCCTTTTGTAAACCCTTGAGAAAGGTAACATTCAGGGATGAATGTTTAAGCCCTCTAACCAAGCCACTCCTAATAGGGTGAAGATCTTAACAGGTCTATGGTAAATCCCCTAATAGGGTCACATCTAACAAATGTGTATTGTAATCTTTAATAGGATTGGATCTTAACCAAGCATACTTCAGAAGATTATTTCATTTTGTGGAAGACAATTCCCACAGAGGTTTTTACCAAATTGGGTTTCCTTGTTAAATATTTTGTTACATGTGATGCTTGATAACTGTGAATGTTATTTTCTTAAGTTTTATGCCTTTATCAAGTTTGTGAAGATTTTACAAGTTTCGGTTGTTTTTGTTGTTGTTTGAATCACTGAGTCAAATTAGAGGTTTAGATTTAAAGTATTAAGTTTCAATATTTTTTTATTCACCCCCCTCTCATTGAACCTTCTTTAGTAGGGTAAACCAACAACAACTTGACCCTGGAACACTTTAAAACTAAATGTAATCACTTGCTCTCTCATGTAATCACCGATTTTGGGGAATGATATCTTGAAGCCCATTGTCTGTCATGTAAATTCCCTTGGAGGTCATAGTAATGTGACAAGTGAGTGCACCATTTCAATTTTAGATTCCCAAGATCACGTTTGATAAGTTTTTTATGCCCTAAGTTGGTGATTTCTGGGAAGATTTCATTGTTTGCACTTTATCAAACATGATCTTGGTGTTTTTAAACTGATGAGGCACCATGATTCTTTGTAATATCAAAAATGTATATCCAGTGAGGAACTTGAGAGAAGCTACTTGGTTTCAATCCTTCAGGCAATGACCTTAAATATAAATCATACAATGAAATAAACCAGTTAATGCACTTAACCTCCTGAGGCTTGAAAAATTCAGGAATTAACATGTAGGCATCTAGTATCCTTTTGAAAAAAGAACATGGTTACTCTCCTTCTAGTTTCCTTATATCAAGCAATATATTAGCATACATCATGAGATCAATATTGCTTAGATTTTTCTCATAACTTGGTTGGAGTTCACTATGGTGTGTGAGATACCAGGGCAAACAAATTGGGACAACAAGAATACATGCATTATCTTTGGGAGTGTCACCAAACCAAATTAAGACCCACCTTTTAAGTTCCTCCCATGATGAAATACTTCGTAAGGGCAAAGCATTGAACTATTTACTAGCATATCCTTTCAAAGAACATACAAATAGTTTCATAACTACATCCTCTACATATNTTGGGACAACAAGAATACATGCATTATCTTTGGGAGTGTCACCAAACCAAATTAAGACCCACCTTTTAAGTTCCTCCCATGATGAAATACTTCGTAAGGGAAAAGCATTGAACTATTTACTAGCATATCCTTTCAAAGAACATACAAATAGTTTCATAACTACATCCTCTACATATATTTGGCAATCCACCATAACTCCATAGAATGAATACACATAGATAAATGCTAATTCAAAATCCCTCCCATGAAATTTAGACACATATTCCTTATGAACAAGAGAGAAATAATATGGATAACTAGGGATAATACTAAAATTTAGTGGGTTATACTTTTCTAGAGCGAATACCCCTTTTTTGTGAGCACATCTAAGGCTATTGATATAAATTATATTTTGAACCATCCAAGTATGATACATCCTATTTTTACCTTCACAAATCGTTCACATAAAATTTGCCAAGTTACACATTTCTAACTCATTTTCATTTACAATAGAATCTTAAGAAAAAACTACATAAGCTAATTCAAGCTAGGCTTAAGATCATCTCAAGTGAGCTTATTATAATACAACATGCTTCTCATAGAATACCTAATTAAAATTTTCATAATAGAAGTATGCAAACTTAATATTAAATACTCCATTCCCATTTGAGCTACAATACGTGATAAGGGACTTGATCTAAACTTATAAATACATGGTTTTCACATAGAAATTTTTTGAACTAAAATAAAAATACCTAGATGTGTTGCAACTACTACCTACCTACTTTCCTTGACAAGAAGCTATGAGACTAGGATCTTCTTTATACTTTCTTTGAGGTTTTCTTCACAATGCTGCCACCTCTTTCAAAGAGGACTGAATTTTAAAAAACATTAAGGCCCTTAAAGGCTACTTTAATCTTCTAGCTCTTTTCTAACAGTAGGGTCATTTTAAAATTTACATGTATGTTGCAACAAAATCAATTCTAGACCTAAAAAATTCATACAAATCTTAACCAAATGCTTAGATTCATCACATTCTATACTCTTTTCTCATGGATACTGCACTAACTCCCTAATTGATTCACCAATCTATTGGTTTTGTCTCAGATGAGACAAACTCATATTTAAATATTTCAATAAAATGAAACCAAATATTCCATGTTCTCCCCAATAGAGTCATCAATCTATTGGTTGGGACTCAGATGGCATAACTCAATTGTTCGATGATTTAATGGGCGATACCAGAGACTCAAGGGCATAATTAACAAGAATTTTAAATCTCTTCCCCCTTTAGTCGCCAAATATGTTGGTTATTTTTCTTGCAAACTTCAATCCTAAGGAGAAACATAATGCACAGACCACAAGATTAGGAATCTAAGATATGGAACTAGCACTATCAACATACAGAAGACAACAAAAGCCAATGAACAAGGCTACAAAAGCCTTCTACACTTTGAGATCCACAAGACTCAGAATGGTTTTCCTAATTGCAAGTTTGAGTTAATGATAAACTTATGCCAAACAAGTTATAGACATATGAAAATAGATAAGTCTCAAATGTATGATTAATGGGGTTTTTACATTCCACCAATCTCAAGCATAATACCATTTTCCTTGAATGTTACTGAGAACAAATAGCTTAATCAAAGCATCTCCATCTTAAACACATAGAGGAGTGGTGGATGATCAATCTCTTTTAAACATAATCTATATACCTTTAAACTCCATAAAGACACAAATAAATAAAATAATTGAACATGAGAGTAAAAGAGACTCAATAGATTTTAAGTGTTTCCACCAGAGTTCTTACAAAAGAATCAAATCTAAACTAGTCCATGTTCATTATAGAGTCACAATGTAATTACTCTTTCAATAACAATCTAAAAAAAAGTTCAATGACCACTAAATTATTACTGCCTTGCAATAGTGAGACTGTCAATTGGAAATACTACTAATCTTCTTATAGATCAAAAAGATAAACATGTCCCTAGCAATCAAGTGAAAATAAATTCAATCTTCTCCTTCAATCGAAGTAATCAACTAAATTCTCATCACAAAAAATGTGCAATGAAAACACTAAAAATCCTTGATTATTCAAATTTTAAAGACACTGATTTACACTTTGGAGACATCAACAACATCTCATAAACTCATTATATACACAGATTGAATTGCTTTTCATCAACAAAAAGATAACTACATCATTTTCTGAAGTTCTAAAAATCCAAATAAACTATACTTGTAACTCCATCCATTTCCCTCTTTCCCCAATATGGAAAATGAATAACTACATCATTTTCCGAGGTTCTAAAACTCCAAAGAAACTAGACTTGTAACTCTGTCCATTTCCCTCTTTCCTCAATATGGAAAATGAAACTAGAATCCCTTACAATGGGAAGAGAAAATATGATATAGAAGAAAAATAAGCCTTCATATTAAATCAAAATATGACATATGTCCTCTTCCCTTCATTGGCTTTGCAAACCAAATATTTTCCCTCTCATTTCTGCCTTTGTCCTTAAATCAACATTTTCTATTTTTATTTGCAATAGAAAATCTATCTTATTTTCCCCTTTTAACTCCTTTGATGAAATAAATTTCACATGGTGAAAATATTTTTTTGAACCACCTACTTCCTCATAATATGCATGTGAAATCATTTCACTCTTAAGTGAAAATCTTGCAGACCCTCCACTTGGGAAATGGAAGAAATTATTTATCATGGCTTCTCACATTCTCTTAAATGTTTTCACTGGGATGAAAAAATATGCAGTTATATTTTCCCCCTATGTTTTCACTGAGATGAACAAATGTGCATATTGTCGTAGGTGAAAATATTCACCTATATTGACAAATTAGACATGGCTACACTTGTATTATAATGGAAAGCACCATTAGATGGCTTAATTATTGTATTCCTTCTTATTGCTCCTAGGCATATTATTTTCTCTTGCTCTCTCCTTTGTAAATTTAAGATTTAAATTTAATTGCATGGATGTAAAATAATGAAAGACATTGTCATGAATTTCTCTAAATTTCTACAATAAAAAAAAGAAACTCATCCCATGTGTAGGGAAATGTCTATATGAAGTATGACTAATCTTGGAGAACCTTGATCTTTTGTTTGTAGACCTTTTGTGGATGGCTTTGGTTGATTTGAACAACACAGTAATAAAATAAGCATGAACATTAGTGGCTTTGATCCCAAATAGATGCAAATAATTGCTTGTTTTGAGTTTACTACTTTGAAGACCTAGAGTAAATCCCACAATATGATCCATTTCAGCCACCAAAAAGGCTTGAATTTCCTAGAAAGATGTTAGGGGGAAACCATGAGAATTTTTTTATAACAGGAATGTCCCCAGAAAATAATTTGTAAAAGAGGTTTAATTTAGAAAGGCTAAAATAGTTAGTCAACTATAGTGACTTCTCCTTATAAACTATCATTTTTCAATATCAATGTAACCCAATTTTGTAGATTGCCTTCTGCCTTCAAGATACTCATATATTATACTCAATCTCATACTTTCTATTCACAAAGTGTCTCTAGAATAAAGATAATGAAAAATAATAGTTTATCAAAAGAAGTGTCACTAGAGTTGACAAACAATTTCAATCTTTCTATATTAAACCTCTCCAACGATAATTTGTCCGCAGACATTCTTTCTTAAAAAAACTTCTCGTGGTTTCCTCTAATAACTTTCTAGGAAATTTGGGCCTTTGTGGAAACTGGATTGGATCATCTTGTGGTTACTCTAGGTCTTCAAAAGAGTCCATCTCAAAACTAGCAATTGTTTGCATATATTTAGGATTATAGATACTAATATGCATGATTTTTACTGTACCATTCAAATTAGCCAAAGTCATTCATAAAAGGGTCTACAAACAAAACAGATCAAGGTTCTCCAAGATTATTCATACTTCATATGGACTTGGCCTTGAACATGTATGATGCCATAATGAGAATTACTTAAAATCTAAATGATAAATAAAATTTAACTATAGGTGATAATATTGACATGAAGATTCATGTGAGGCAGTGGCTTAGAATGGGGTGAGGTTCTTGTTTTCAATCCAAAAAAATTGGGCAATTTATGACATTGTGTCTCATTATATTACATCCATGTGGTTAAATTTAAAGCGTAAATGTAGAAAGAATAGAGTAGAAGAAAATAATATGCATGAGTGAAATTAAAAGAAATGCAGTTAAGTCATCTATTGTCGCTTTCTAGAATAAAACACATGTTGCCATGTTTATTTTTTCACCCACAATATGATATGCATAAATAGAATGTTTGAGCCAAAAGTAAAAATATTCACATGGGTGGGAGGGAAAGGAACAAAGTATAACTACAAATTTTTATTTTCACCCATGTGAAAATAATTCAACGGAAAATGTGATGAACTTATCATAAAATAATATTTTCCATTAAATAAACGTAATGAGGAGCATGATGATTTTCACTAAAATAAAAAGTTGTTTATATGCTAGATATTACCATGGGAGCAAAATGCAGCAAGCATTAATGTTTTTACACAATGGTAAAAGGTATTCACATCAAAGGCCAAAATATGTAGAAAATTGGAAAAAAATTAAACCCAATGTGTTAGGGATTTTTCTTGCATAAACTGTACTGCTTGATATGCTTATTTGAATCTTGTTACCTCTTAATCCTGACTCAGAGTTCAGAGGCAAGAAAAGCCTAATTGCTAAGGATTAAACAACATCC
>MU226108.1:127831-140978 GCA_018584345.1 Thuja plicata
ACATTAGGCCTTAGGGTTTATGATTTTGCAGGGTTTCTCAGGATTTTGACATGGAATAGGCATGAAAACCTGCAAACTTTTAGAGAACAAGACAAGGAACAGGGCAAAACACGAAATACAACCAACACAATGCATAATGAGCAGTAGGAAAGTGAAAATTTTCTTTCACCAAGCTAAATTGTTTTCACTAGAGGAGTTGAACATTGGAAAATAAAACAAGATTTCTAGTTACAAGTAAAAGATGGAAAATGCAGATCAAAGGCACATGCAAAAAGAGAGGGAAAGAAAATAAAAATATTCCAAATTCTTGTTTCTAATCCAGTGAAGAGAAGAATGTCAAGTGTCACATTGGGATATAATTTAAGGGTTTCTTCTTTTCTATATTTTTTGCTTCTTTCTCACTATAAAGGATTCCAAATCTTGAATATCTACAAGGCAAACAGAGGCTCTATATAATATTGTAAATTGTCTGCTTAGAGTGAAGATCTGCAACTTGATGTAGGGACTTCACGAGGTCATAACTTTTGACTTGGTAGTCCAATTGAGTTGAAATTGGATTAAAAGATGTATCATGGGGAGTTGTTTATATTTCCTACCAAACCTAGCTCGGTTGGATCTCGAGTAAATTACATTTTCAGAACCAAATTCCTTCATTTGGGCCTTCAAAAGGGGTTTTTTCAATTTTTTTCCTAGATTTTAGGAAGTTCTTTTTAGTTATTTTCGAACTGGTGATTGTTACTAGTTTATAAAGTTGGCAATTTGTGTCAGTCTCGTTTTTAGATATTTGGAGATTTTGATGATTTTCTAAATAAATTTGGAAATTATGAAAAATGGAAAATGTTAGAAGTTGTCAAAATTGTCAAAGAGGGCAAAATTTGAGTTACTAAATATTGTACTTTTCTTTGAGTAGTAGAATAGATTGCAGAAGGAGAATAGAGAACAATCATTACTCCATATTTCATGTCTACTGATGTTTTTTCTTAATGACATCATTAATGTTATGAATTGGCTACATCATCTGGTATCAGAGCAGGAAGATTGTTAGGATGGGAAAAGGAACAGGAGGTCTTGCACAAATGCATAGAGACATTCAAAACCTCCAAAGGCAAGTAGAAGAAATTGCAAAACTGATGGTAGATCAAAGGATAAGAAAATGAGGAGATGATTCTGATGACAAAGTAGGCCAAGGAAGAGTTGCAGGCCGACATGCAGAAGCCAAAGTAGAGGATGAACAATTAAATGAACTAACTTGAGGAAAGGACAGTTAGTGTGTTAAAAGAGAGAAATGATGGGATAAAAATTGAAGTATTATGTAGGTAGTCTTAAACCAGAGGAGATAATATATTGGTTGAATAGAATGGGGAATTCATTGAATGGAAACATATGATAGAGGAAAAGAAAGTAAAATTTGCATGAATCAAGTTGAAGGGGCATGTAATGATTTGGTGGAATCCTTTGCAAAAGGAAAGAACCCAAAAAGGAAAGGACAACATAAGAACTTGGATCAAGATGGAGAACAAATTGAAAGAAAATTTTTTGCATGTGGACTGTGTACAATCTCTTTTCTGAAGATTTCAGAACTCGAAGCAAAATTTTTCTACTATAGAAGATTATACAAGTGAGCTCTACAAATTATTCATTCATGTGGAGCACCAAGAAACTGATGAAAAGGTGGTTTCAAGGTATATTAATGGCCTAAATGTTTCTATCATAGATGATATGAGCATGCATAGAGACACTAATATGGAGGAGGCATATCAACTTTCCTTAAAGGCGGAAGAAAAACAAAGTTCAGAATATTTTCAAAGGAATAGAGGAGTGAGAAGGGGTATATTATCCCCATGATGTGGTGGTTCTAATGACAGTTGGGGAGAATCATCGTAAGGAAAAGAGAAATAAGAAGATACCCACCATAATCAATCAAATCAATAGAGAGGAAGAGGATTCCAAAGGGGTGGAGGAAACAATGGTGGTAGAGGATGGAAAATGCAACGAAGGCTCTTCGTCTACTTTAGGTGTGGAGAAGAGGAACATAGAGAATTTGAATGTTCAGAACATAACATGCAAGAATAGATACAAGGAGAGAAACCTAGATTGAACCTCGCCCAAGCTAAGGAAGGAGGCATTGGATCTCAAGTTCCACCAGATGTTGGAGAAAATCTCATGATAAGGAGAGCGATGGTGATTCCTGAAAAGGGTAAAATTCAAACAAGTGACAGTCAAGAATCATGACTTTGAACAAACATATTTCAAACAAGACGTACCTCAGGAGGAATGGTATGCAAAGTCATTGTTGATAGTGGTATTTGTAAAAATATGGTTTCTAAGGAAATTATAGAAAAGGTGAACTTACACTGCAAAAAACATCCTTGTCCTTACTGTATTGCATGGTTTAAAAAGGGGAATAAAGTCACTATTGATAAGAGATGCTTAATCAAGTTTTCAATAGGGAAGACTTATAAAGATGAAATATGGTGTGAGGTCATCCCAATAGATGTGTGCCATGACTTATTAGGGAGACTACAATAGTATGATAGAAAGGTCATGCATGATGGTTAGAAAAATACATATACTTTCTAGAAGGATGAGTCTAAAGTGATATTACTGCCTCTCAAGGATTGTAGTGTCTCCCGTGTTTGCATTTTGTTCCATGGATATTTTGATCGAGAGACACTTTGTTTATTGTCAGTTTATTTGCATGATGAGATGCTTCGATGATATTAATTTATTAATTTGATTACCAGTATCATAGTTGTTAGATACTACATGATGTTGCTATTCAGTTTGATCATATCTGCATGATGGTGAAAGTGATGTGACATGATGCTTTATGATGATATCTAGTTTATTTTGTATTTGGACTTGGACTGAGGAACATAATAATATTCAATGGATGCTATAGGACTTCTTGTTATGGGAATTTATGTTGTGGATATTTGTCTTTTACTTTCAGTAGATATATGCTCAGATGGTTGTACAATGGTTATTTAGTATTTTAATTTTAATGGTTATCATGTGATTATATATATGGTGTGATGGTTTACAACACCACCATTATGAATTTTGCCTATTGGAGCTAGTATGAAGTGAGACGAAGTCGTAGTCACTTGCTTGTGAGATCCACATGATGTCCCACTCTCCGTCAACGTAATTATGTGTTTGTTTGTGCTTCAGCTATTTATATGATTGAGGAAATACACTTGATGTTTTCTTGTTTACTGAATAGGTACCAGGTACATTCATCCTGAATATAGGATTCAAGTATATACCTATATCCCCGGCAGTGGCACCAGGAGATAGTGACCTTGATTGTTCATGTTGAGCCAATGTCGTCCCTGTAATGGTGACATATTTGTAGTATTATTTTATTAATTAACCCTCTAGTTATTGTGGTAAATCCAGATTCATAATGCATTACGTGAATTGACCAGTGAGCGTGTCTATGCATTTAGAGTTCCGTAGTTGTCTCAAAAGGTATTTAATTTAATTTGTTTAGGGAATTTTAATGTTGGTTTTATTTTAATTATTTTGTGGCTAATTTTTCGTAGTTGAATTCCAAATACCTAGAATTGTTTTTAATTAATTTTGGGATTTAACCAATTAGATTATTAAATGGTTTAATAATGTAATTTATAATTCACTTTTTAAAAAGTGCTTATATTAGGCAAAAGTGAGTTTTTGAACTTCACTTTTTCATTTTATGTTTTTGAAAGTTTGAGTTTTCCTCCAAAACCCTCTTTAGAGAATTCGGTTTTTTTTCTCGTTGTGGGAGATTGGTTTGTTGGATAATCATGAGGATAGGCTCATTGGATTCGTAGCAGGGATCTCCATCTTCTTTGTGATTTTCAGCTCGATTGGAGTCCTCTTCATTTTTCTTTCCTCATTCTGGTTTTTGAGCATTTGGAGTGAGGTAGGGCTTTCTCATTTTCATTGTTTTACTTCACTTTTGTTCATTATTTTGATGGTTAATTTTTTGGGGGTTGAGATATAGTGTTTCCCTCCATTTTTATGCATTTCCATGACCCGGTTGGGCTAGCATCAGTATTTCTTTGATTTTATACTTTAGAAATTGAAGTTTTTACCTAGTTATGCTGTCGGATTTTGTGTGTGTGCATGTAACTTAAATTGTATTTGATTTTTGGTAGTTTGGACATGTTTTAGAAATGGTTTTTTGATTTATTCAAATTTAGAGAAGTTTGAATTCTGAGTGTTTTTGGCATCGCCTCATTTTGTGTGTCGCCCAGTTCTTGGTTGTTGCCTTGTTGGCGTGTTTTGAATTATGTTTTTTTGGTAGCCTTTTCTACAAGAAATAGGATTGTGGAGTTGGAATTGATAGAGGAAATTCTAGGTATTCTCTTATCCTGATCTGAAAGTGCTCTGTCAACATGTTTTGGTGGTTTTGGTTTTTTGGTCGATTTTGTCTATTTTGTTTATCTCTTCTAGATTCTACTTGGACGTGCTTTATCGAGTGAAATTTTTTATTTCATCTTAGTCCATTACTTGAATCTAGCCCCTTGTTTATTATTACACATATTGGTTATGTGGTGTTGCTTGTGTTCACCCACGTGCACATGAGCGTGCTTATGTTGGATCTTGTGGGATCCAAACTCCTTAGTATAGGCCAGTTGAGTGTTTNTTCATTTGGGGGTTGGGTTGGGAATTGCATTTCCTTTTGGCACTTGTTGTATGGAGAGAAAGGGTATGTATGGGTAGACATGTGGAGTGGCTTCTCAAGATTATCCTGATAACATGAAGAGGTTTTAATAAAGTGATAACCAAATAAACACATGGGTAATAAAACTTAATAAAAGATAAGAGTTTCACCTATATGGTATGTGGTCTCTGCGAGAGTTGATTGACCATACCATATGTCACTTGGGAGTACCAAGGACCATCACTTGAGAGTACCGAGGGTGAGGGTACAGTGTCCGTTTGGCAGCCTGTATCTTGTGTGAGATGGTATGAGGGCACATTATGAGGCCTCCTACGAGAGTTGATTGACCATACCACATACCACTTAGGATAGTATGAGCCAAGCAATGACACTCTACTAGAGTCCCTACGTAGTATCCATAATGTGTTATGAGTAGTGACCTAAAATACTACATTTTTTGTCATGATCATTGTGTATCTTGAGTCATGCATTATTTAGCATGTGTGTAGCCTCTTACGTGTGTTTATTTTATGTGACTATGGTTGGGTCATTATCTCCATGAGCACGCTGAGGTGGGCCTGCGGGTATTACATGGTTGGGTGGCATTACTAACCTATACCAGTGCTAGGGATCGGTATACTTAGATAATTTTCTTCCATCTACAGGGTTGGATCTTATTTCTCACTTGTTCCTTCTGGTACNGGTTGGGTCATTATCTCCATGAGCACGCTGAGGTGGGCCTGCGGGTACCACATGGTTGGGTGGCATTACTAACCTATACCAGTGCTAGGGATCGGTATACTTAGATAATTTTCTTCCATCTACAGGGTTGGATCTTATTTCTCACTTGTTCCTTCTGGTACTTTCAATGATTTATGTAGTTATCTTATATTCATGTTTATGTAATGGTTGTAGATGATCTGGATGCTTATCCCTTCTTTAATATTGTATTTATGTTTTTTGTGTTATCAAGTGTCCATAGCCTTGATATATGTGTATTTGGTACTCCTTGGTGTGGAGCTAGCTTGTATTTCATGTTGAAGCTTGGTTTCGTCAAGCCTAACAAGTCTTGGGATTGAGGGAATCGTTCGTTGCAAGTTTTGGCAACAATTGTCACTTGCATTTGAATTGCACTCAATTCAAGTGGATGGAAAAAAAAATGTGGATTCCCTAAGATGGGTTTAGGTCCTTTATGTCATAGAGCTCATCAAGACCTTTTCGACGCATTTTTAATGGAGTCAATCGAACTCCAGATGCAAAATTTATGGCTTCTGGAACAAAGTCTAGACGAAGTCCAGTGCATTGTCATATGACAAAGTATACTTTGTCGTATGGGAAGGGGTATATTGTCATCCTAGACCTACTATTTTTTTGTATGGTAAGTTCTCTATTATATGAGAAAAGTGCTTTGTCAAATGAGAATCTGAGGGCTTTCTTCCCTGTTTTCCATACCATGGACAGAGGGCATTTCCATCCTCAACTGAAAGATGCAAGTTGGTTTTCCAGATACCCTTTTTGATGTTATACCTTCCCAAATTAGAATAGTTTGAGTATCAGATGTTTTTGGTGTAATAAAATGTAATCCATGGATGTCCTTATGAATTAATTTGGTAAATGAACTTGTATGGTTTAACCATGGTAGGAATTAAAATTTTGGCTTAAAAAGAATCGTTGTGGAATAAGGTAGCAATTCGGATGAACCTTGTATATTAATCTTGTAGTCAGTAATGAATTGTGGTGTTGGTTTGTGCTTGGGAATTCTTGGTGTTGTGTTAGTCTTTCACTTGTGCGCTTGTTGTGCGTTATGTATTCCTTTATTAAAAAAAAATCTACCTTAGTTATGGTTTTATCCTTATTTCCAAGGATTCCCAGGTGGGGCATTACAAGGATGAAGGGAAGAATAAGAGTATGTTGCCTGCAAAAGAGAATATCAAAGATATTAACGTAATACGGTTTTGTGATGCATTAATGGCCCAAAGAAGAGAAGGTGAAGTATCAATACCTGCAAAAGTACTAGAAGAGTTTGTTTATGTTATACCAAATGAGTTACCTAATGGTCCTCCACCAAAAAGGGATATTAAACATCATATTAATCTAATTCCAAGGGCATCTCTACCTAAAAAGAAACCTACAAGATCGATGACTCCTAATCAACATGCAGAGCTTAATAAACAAGTGAAAAAACTTAAAAAGATAGGTGTTGTAATGGAAAGGATGACTCCATCTGTTGCATCAGCATTGTTAACTCCCAATAAGGATGGAACATGGAGGATGTGTACAGATAGGAGAGTTGTCAATAAAATCACTAGAAAATATCATTTCCCTATACCTTTCCAAGATGACATGACGGATGTGCTTGCCGAAGCTAAATATTTTTTCAAAATTGATCTACGAAGTGACTACACCAAATTTGGATTTGAGAAGGAGACAAATGGAAACCAATCTTCAAGTCTAGGGAAAGATTATACAAGTGGATGGTGATGCCATTTGGATTATCTATTGCACCCAGTACCTTCATGAGACTAATGAATATTGTGCTATGACCTTACATTGGTAAGTTTGTTGTAGTTTATTTTGATGACATTTTATTTTTTACTAAACTAAGGAGAAGCACTTGAAATACTAAAGGGTCATATTAGGAGTGTTAATAGAAGAAAAACTTTATGCAAACCTGAAGAAATGTAGGTTTATGCAAGAAAGTTTAGTTTTTTGGGGGGTTTTTTCATCATTGTAAAGGGTTTCAATATGGATTCAAACAAGGTCAAAGAAATATTGGAATGACCAAGTCCAAGAAGCATCGTAAAGGTAAGAAGTTTTCACGGGCTAGCTATGTTTCATCAAAAGTTTATTCAAAATTTGAGCAACATTGTACGCCCCACAATAGATTGTACCAAGGGCAAGGGATTTGTATAGACCAATGAAGCTAAGGAGAGTTTAATTTTTTGAAGATAAAGGTAACTAAAGCTCCCATACTATCATTACTAGATTTTGCATTAGGGTTGTACTTAGTCAAGCTGGTAAGCCTAATGCTTTTTTAAGTGATTAATTCAATGATGCAAGAAAAAAAAAATTCTACCTATGATTTAGAATTTTATGCAATTATGCAAGCATTGATGCATTGGAGGCATTATCTTGTTCCCAGGGAGTTTATGTTGATTACAGATCACATTGCATTGACATATCTAAATACTCAAAAGAAGTTGAATAGAAGACATGCAAAATGGGTCTCTTTTTATAGGGTTATACCTTTGTTTTGAAGCATAAGTTAGGTAGGAAAAACCAGTTTGAAAATGCTTTGATTAGGTGTGTTTTCCTTTTGTCAATTATGGAAATTGAGGTAATTGGGTTTGATATTATAAAGGAGCAATATGAGTCCAATAATGATTTTAAGGAGATTGTGGAACAATTGAGAGATCCAACAATTGGTGATCTGCAACACAATACAGGTGAATATTTTATGCATGATGACTACCTCTTCAAGGGAACTCGATTTGTTGGATCTATGAGAGAGAATATTATTCGAGAGCTTCATAATAATGGATTAGTTGGAAATTTTGGCAGGGACAAGAAAATATCTTTGGTTGGAGACAAGTACTACTTGCCAAAGATGAACCGAGATTTTGCCAGGTATGTCATGAGGTGTAGAGTTTGTCAGAGGGCTAAGGGTCACTCACAAAATACATGATCATATATTTCATTACCAATGCCTACAGGAGCATGGATAGATTTAAGTATGGATTTTGTATTGGGACTGCCAAACATATAGTGAGGTAATGATTCCATTTTTGTTGTTGTTGATAGATTCTCTATAATGTCTCATTTGATTGATTGCAAGAAAACTAGGGTAGCAAACTTGTTTTTTAGAGAAGTTGTTAGATTACATGGTGTTCCCAAGACTATCACCTCTGATCAAGATACCAAGTTTTAAAGTCACTTTTGGAGAACTCTATGGAAAAAAATGGGAACTAAATTACAGTTTAGTAGTGCTTATCATGCATAAACACATGGGTAGACTAAAGTTGTAAATCATTTTTTGGTAAATGTGTTAAGGTGCATAGTTGGTACGCCTAACTAGTGGGACTTGGCACTACCTCAAGCTGAATTTTCCTACAAAAATTCAATAAATTGATCTACAAGAAATTCCCCATTTCAATTTGTTTATGGTAGGAATCCCCAAGGTGTGTTAGATTTTCTATAGCTACTCATTTGTGACAAAAAAAGTGATGATGGAGAAGCCTATGGTAAGCATCTTCAACAATTGTAGAATGATGTGAGAGAGAAGCTACAAGAGATAAATGATAGGTACAAAGCCGCAATTGATGTTAGCAAAAGGTATAAGGTTTTTGATGAAGGTGATCTAGTCATGGTTTATCTAAGAAGAGAATGATTTATTACAAGAACCTTCAAAAAATTGAAGTACAAAAAGATTGGCCCTTGCAAGATTACTAAGAAGATTAATGATAATGCTTATGAGGTAGATCTACTAGAGCATTTGGACATTTCACTTGTATTTAATATTTCAAACTTCTATGCTTTCCATAGTGAGACTCGTGATGAGGACAGTGAAGGTGAATTTGATTGGGAACAACCGATTCCACATAAGCCCAAGGAGAAAATTGCACAGATACTAGACAAGAAATATCATTACTACTCAACGTAGGTAATACAACAAGTCTTTAATACAATGGGAAGGATTATCATCTGCAAAAAGTCAAAGTGGGAGTTGAAGAAGTTGGATCAAGACAAGTGGCAATAGTTTGAGGGAAACAACTTACAAGAGCAGTATTTTCAACCATAGGAGAATGAAGCAGGGATTTCATAAGGTCATAACTTTTGACTCAGTTATCTGATTGAGTTGAAATTAGGTGAGGAGATGTACCATGAGTATTTGTTTTCATTGATGACCAACCTAGTTCAATTAAACATTAAGTCAATCGCATTTTTAGGACCAAATTCCATCATCTGGGCCTTCAAAAAGAGTTTTTATTTTTTATTTTTTCTAGATTGTAGAAAGTTGTTTTTTAGTTATTTTCAAACTAGTGATTGATACTAGTTTAGAAAGGTTTCAATTTGTGTCATAGTCCCATTTTTTTTTATATTTGGAGATTTTCTGGATTTTCTAGATTAGTTTGGAAATTACTAAAAAATGGAAAATTTTGAAAGTTGTCAAAAACTGCCAAAAAGAGTAATTTCAAATTACTAAATATTGTAGTTTTATTTGAGTTGTAGAATAGATTATAGAAGGAGAATTGAGAAGAACCATTATTCCATATTTCACGTCTCTTGTTATTTTTTTTTTTAATAGCATCATTAATGTTTTGAATTGGCTACATCACAACTATTAGTCATTAGTCTAAAATATTTTGTGTTTTGAATTGTGTTTCATGAATATATCCTATTTTGTGACTAACTCCAAGTTGAGATATAGTACGCTTTAAACTTAATCATCAAGGATTATTTGATTTTTTTCATGTACATTTGTTGCATTTGAATTACATTTGTAATTGTCAATTGTTCACGGAGTAGTGTAAATGCTTTTATGAGTGTAATGGGAGTTTTACATTTTCGGGTGGATTTCAAAGAATGGTTATTTAATAGGATTTAGCAATATTAATATTATAATGTAATAGCACTCTATAAGATCTTCAAAAAAAAATTAATTTTGCAACATAAAATGCTTGTTGTATAACTTTATAACCATTTTCATAGTATATGTCAATATTATGCGCATTCTACTTGCAATTTGGTCCCAAAGTTCAAATCATAAAATCTCTTTTACTTTTATATTTAATTATTTTAGTGTTTCATTTCTTCATAGAGTTTAAAGGTATAGAGGTCATAATTAAAAGAGATTTATCATCTACCATTCCTCTATGTGTTTGAGATGGAGATACTTTTCTTTAATTATTTGTTCTTAGTAATATTTTGCATTAGTCTTAAGACTAGAGGAATGTAAAACACCCATTAATCATGTATTTGAGAACTATTCACTTTCACAAGTATGTAGCTTGTTGTTTGGCATAAGGTTATCATTCACTCAGACCTGCAATTAAGAATACCCTCTTGAGTCTTGTGTAATTCAAAGTCGAGAAGGATTTCATAGCCTTGTTTATTGGTTTTTCTTGTCTTCAGTCTGTTGATAGTGTCAGTTCCATGTGCTAGATCCCTAATTTCATTCTCTAAGTATTGTGTTTCTCCTTATGATTGAAGGTCATAGGAAAAATAACCAGCAAATTACCAACACTACTAGGGAGCCAATGCAATATCCATGAGAAAGGAGTCTAGAATGTGATGAACCAAAGCATTTGATTCAGATATGTAAGAAATTTTTGGACCTGGAAGTGATTTTACTACAACATGCATAAAAATTTGATAAAGTGGTCCTGATATTGGAAAAGACCTTGAAGATTAAACAAGTTTCTAAGGAGCCTACCACTTTTTAAAATGTATTCCTCTTTGAGAGACGTGGTAACTCTACGAAGTGAACCTAAAATAAATTATAAAGAAGATGCTAGTCTCACAGTATCCTGTCATGGAAAGAAATTAGTAGTTGCAACATATCAAGGTATTTCTATTTTGGTTTTCAAAAAAGTTCTATGTGAAAACCATGTATATATAAGTTTAAATCAACTCCCTTATCAAGTGGTGTATCACAAATAAGAAGGAAGTTTTTATTATTAAGTCCACACTTCTATGCTGCAAATTTCAATTAGGTATTTTATAAGAAGTATGTTGTATTATAATAAGTTTACTTGAGATGATCTTCCACCTAGCTTGAATTAGGTTATGGATTGTTTTTTCTTAATATTCAATTATAAATGAAAAGAAGTTAGAGATGTGTAACTACACATTTTGTGTGAAAGATTTTTAAAGTTGCAAAGAAGACGGATCACCCTTATGAAGTATAACCCACTAAATTTTAGAAATCTACTTGGATATCTGCATCATTTCCCTTCTGAGCTTAAGGAATATGTGCCTAAATTTTATGGCAAGGATTTTGAATCAACATTTAACCATGTGCAATTTATTTTTAATATGTGTCAGTGTTATTACTGTCAATGAGTTGTTTGCATTACTGCCAACCTAATGAAGTGATGTGTTGCTTGATGTGTGGAAGTTGATAGAGGTTCGATGTTGAGTGTTTAGATATTTTGATTAAGTAAAAACAAGTTTTGAAAGGACCCAAAACCTTATACAAAATCAGCGAAAGATATAGCGTTAAGAGGACAAAAATACTACTGTGGATCACCACCAATCAAACCAAAGGAAACAAACAATCCCCCCAAAAAGAGACAAAGGTCCAACCAACAAACCACAACAAAGGGAAATCAAGATTTACATTTATGCCCACTCTTATGTGAACGTAATTTCATATCAAAAGAAGGCATGGAAGACTTTAATTTCTTTCCTTTAACTGTTGTCCATCCATCTTCCACCTTCTCATTTGCATTCTACCAAGCCAAAGAGGAAGAGCCCGCAATAGCCTGAGTAACAGGGCTAGCCACACCATCATACACAGTTGGGATAGGTACAATATTACCACCATACCATATTTCCCCTCTTGGAGAAACGGGGACAGCAGAACCCACCTCATCAGCAAAAAGGACACTTGGTCGAGAGACAACAGCATCATCACCCAAAAGGACAACATCACTATTCTGAACCAGGGTTGCATCTATAGAGCCTTCAACAACACATGAATCTGAGATAGTACAATCAGAAACCCGCACATTGCCAGAGGTAGAATCCTTTCCTGCAACAAATAGGGGGGAAAAGATAGAAGAATCAGGAGCAACAACTTGAGAAAAACTCCACTGAGAGGTGCTCTTCTCAATCGTGTAGTGTTGAGAGGAGGCACCTTTCCACCACGAAACATAACGCTTAGTTTTTCCCAAACCACATTTGGCAGCAATATGACCAGTTTGGAAACATCTTCGACATCTAAAGGGGATTCCTTCATAATCCAAAGACTGAATCCATCTTCCCTTAGGAGAGATGAGCTTGATCTCCGCAGGTAATCCCTTAGAAGCATCAATATCCACCAAAATATGCGCATAGGTTGAATGTAGAATGTCTGTAGATTCAACATCCACCATCAAGAATTCTCCCAAAGCCTTGCCCACTTCCTCCAAGAGAGAATCCACCCAAAGATGAAGAGGGAGGTTTGGAAGCCTAACCCAAAGAGGCATCTTGTTGAATGTGTCAGAAGAAGGTTTGAAATCGTCATGCCAGGGCTTAACCATAAGCACAAATCAATCATCCCAGCTAAAAATGGCTTCAAAGAATGCAATTCCTATCCTCCATATCGTCAAATTTGGCAATGAAAAATCCCTTAGCCAGAGGGAAGATATGAACCATACCATAAATAATGGGTTCCTAGCTTTTGGAACTCCATGCATGAAGTTCTGGGAGGCTTGGCCAAAAGCCCCTAAATCTGCAAATAATCACCTAGTTGGAGAAGGTAGACAAAGAATTTTCTATTTCCACAACCAT
>MU226108.1:141028-156602 GCA_018584345.1 Thuja plicata
AGCAGCCCCTTTGGAAATAGAGGCCCCAGCATCTAGAGCGGCTTCCTTAGAAAAAGATCCATCAATAGAAACCCTATCCGCAATAGAAATCTTGGTCGCATCAAAAAAAGCAACCCTAGCCACAGCCATAGAATCCATAACAGCCATAGTCACAACCGCAGAAACCCTAGAAACGTCATCCGCATGAATAGCAGCTCCATCTCCCACCCCTACCATGAGAGGCTCTGCAGTAGAGGGGAACGATGAGAGAGACGCCTGAGCATGACCGGGCACAACACCAGCATCCAAATACTTTGCGTGAATCATCGCAGGAGGTGCGGAAGGAGGCGTGGGAGTCTTCATCCATGAAAGTAAAAATGATGAGTGTTTAGATGTTGTTCTTATGTCTAGTGGTGATATCTAGTCAGTATGTAGTGTATCTAGAAGGTGATAGTATGATAAGTTGAAATATGAAGGAAAGACTATTTGAAGTCTTCTTGGGAGAATGCTCTGCATAAGAATTTGAAGGCTTGTAGTTCTAGAGTTAATGTGTATGGTCTATGAATGTTGTATTATCATGTTTTCAATTCCACAGAAGCTCATAGGTTGAAGTTTTTTGTTGTTTGCTAATAGTAAGGCTAGCTATCAAAACCGGTCAACACAAGTTCAAAGAATGCTCTGATTTGATGTTTATTGGTGTTTTGTCTGGTGGACATTATCGTAACATTTGTGTAGAGATCCAATCCAAATATCTTATGTTGGTTTTCTCTGCAAGTGAAGATATGTTGTTCTATTTGGCATAATTGTTTTGTAGCAAACTCGATCAAATATGTTGATTGAATTAATGTAATTTTGGTCAAGGAGGAAGAGTTAAGAGGTTGGTATGGATCCTACCATGCCACGTTGGGATCTGCATTATGTTATGTACATTAGAAAATAATTTTGGGGTGAATGGTTAACTTGTTTTAATGCTTTGCTACACATTACGTGTGATATCACTAATGGAGGATGTTGTGTTGTATGTTCTTCAATTAATTAAATTTTGGATGTGTTATGATGTACTTGGGTCCCCTTTATCTCCTGAATAGGACCACATTGACTGAAAGTGTTGATGGTGGCTAACTTTGTGTAAATTTTAATTATTCTTCCTATGGCCAACCTAGTTGATGTTGTCAATAATCAATTTGATATATATACAAATGTCCTTATATTTGAGTTGACCATGGATTGAGTGTGAATTGAATGTGAAGTCAATATGGTATGAATGTTGAAGACCAGATGTGAGAATTGATAATATCTTTTAGAGTTGACAGATTTAGTGGCAGTGAGTGCTTGGCATGATTAGGTGATCCTACATCTTTTCAATTCATCAATTCCTTGTATTTTCTAGAAGATAGAAAGTTCTTTTGGAAGGTTGTAAGGTCTTGTTTCTTTCCTTGGGATCATGTGTCCTAGTCTTGCAAGTCCTTTGTATTGTGTCATAAGGTTGTGCACCTAAGACTATAAATAATTTTCAAGAGCAGTGAGTTCCTTAGCCTCTAGCCTAAAATATTGTAATCAGTTATTCATATAGTGAGTGTGATTCTCATTATGGTTTTTTCCACATGGGATTTTCCATGTAAAAATATTGTGTTCATGTGTTTGTGTATTCCTTGCAATATATTTCATTGATGACTAATTGGATAAAGATAAGTGATAAGTGTTTATGATAGAAAAAGTGTAATAATTGTTCAAGACTGATTATATTTATTTCACCAAACATCACAAAGCATTATACATTATAATTATATGTATTTCAGACAAACAATTTAGGGGAATATGTAGCTCAATAATGAAAATTTCACATTAAACATAAATTTGATCTAGCTATCAAGGGCCTTAAATACGCCCTAACAACATTTAATGCTAAATATGACTTCTGTCAACACAATGATGAACCATAAAAGAACTAATATTAAATAGTACCAAATGAAATCCTGGGTTGGGTTAATCAAAGCTTGATAGGTATGTGATAGATTGTCCCTAGTTGGGACTCTATATTATCTAATTTTATTATGAAGCATACTCAATCAATGATCCAAAAACTAGGAATGGTAGTAAAAGCTAGGAAGAGAGACCTTAGTGGGATATGAACTATCTATAATTTCCCCATGCTAGTGAGACACAACTATTTTCCTATTGGACTATAGGTCTAGATAAAGTTAGGGAAGGCCAAATAGTCTTATGGACTCACATGAGTATGGTGGTGATACTGACAACACGAAATACAGTGCTTGCAATTGTAAATCTTGTCCAAGGTGGTGCTATGGAATGGTATAGCAATTGTCAGTCACATGAATCAAGACTACACATCTAGTCATGGAAGGTCATTCTCATAGGTGTTGATGTCTATAGGGTGTGACCAACTAATATTGTTGCGGATTCAAAATACCAATGTTCGGATGGAAATGATATACCAGATCCCATTTATGAGCCTTTTGTATAGCATTGGGCCAATCCTAAAAGGAAGTTGTGCGAGAGACTGAAAAATCAATAGATCAGAGGTAAAACCTCTTATGATATTCTCCCTCTCCCTAGATGACATCAAGATCAATATCACAAAAGGAGCAAGATCAAACACTACCATCTTACAAGTTCTCTAATTTTATGCATTTAGTTAATTTAGTTATCTAGTTATTTTCCTTTTTAGAATGAACAGTATTTAAATTTGTTAGTGATACCAATTTTATGTGAAGATAGTTATTTTAATATCATATAACTTCTTTATAATGAAGTAGTTAAGTTAGTTATTAGAATTCTCTATGTTCATGTAAATAATAGGCAATTAATGATTGTTATATTGGTAAATTGAAAAGTTTTATTTCATATGATTTATTCAGTACTTGTATTTTGAGTAATTAGGGTTTTCATGTTACATATGGTATCAAAGCTAGTGGGTTCCGCACTAGACCTAGGAGCTTGCCACCATTCACTTGGTAAACTAAAACCTATTCATCAGAATTTTACGTGGTTCTAATGTACACCATAGAAGAAGGCCTGAGACCCTTACATAATCTGCCTTTGGATGACCTGTATGATGTATGACTATTCATGTTGTTCACCCCCAGGAGATGAAACCTTAGCTGATTGTATCCACCATATTCCAAAGGAGAGGTGTACATGACCTCCTTCAATCAAGAAAACAAAGGTAACCCAATCAAAATTGAAAAAGCAGTCAAAACTAGAAACTCACCTATGGAAAGTGTTGCATCTTGTAGTCCAGAAGACTGTTGCATTCCCTCTCCAGGATACATCTTATACGTTTTGAATTTCATGGGCAAGAGGAGCCCATCACTAATGAAAGTGACTCATAAAACGATCACTTAAAAAAAAAATTGTGTATACATTAAATAAAGATGTAAAATTTTGAGAATGAGCAATAAATGAGATTTTGTAATCATTTTGTTGAGTAATCTATCTTTAATTTTGATGTAAATGAATACTTATAAGGTTAATGTAAACACAAAATCTATTCAAACTACATTCAGGTAACTTAATTTGAAGAATGAATAAATCAATGAACAACATCAAAGGTTTTGATAACACCAACAATCCCTTAGCCAAATTGGACCAACTCCTTAAAATGATGTGTGACACCCAAAAATGGAGCTTGAATCTAGAATGGAAAGTCGAAGGTCACCCAAAAACCATTGGAAGAGGAACATGAGTCCCAACATAGGGAAACACCCCCTAGAATAGAACAAACTCTCCAAAGTGAACAATAATGAGAGTTATTTGAAGCTCAAGATCATAATGATAAACAAAATTAGTGGGCTAATAAAATTTATTTAGGCATGAGGAAGGTTAAACCTCCCAATTTCGCAAGCTCCATGTCTAGGGATGTCGTAAAGGAGTGATTAAAAAATATGGAAAAATATTTCAAAATCCATAACTAGTCCAACAATTCTAAGGTGTAATCGGGGGCTTATCAGATGTCTAGAAATGAAGCTACTTGGTGGAAAAGTGAAAGAATGGAGATAAAACTAAAAATAACCGAAGTCACCTCAAATCAATTCGTCGGGATTTTTAGGTAGAGATGACTACCGCAAATTTTCTATGATCAAAAGTTGACAGATTTGCTAAATTTGATACAATGTGATATGTCAGTCAATGAGTAATGGGAGAAGTTCACTTGACTACTCAAGTATGTTCCTCTATATCAACTTGACAAGAATTTTTGGATACAAAAATCCATTATCGGACTCAACAATCATATAATGGGACCACTAGATGTGCTAGCACCTCACACAATGGATGAGCTCTACGAACAAGCTATCAAAGTAGAGCATAAAATTAAGAAGGATGATGTGTTCAAGGATAAGGGGAAAAATAAATAAAATTGGAAACCATTCTTTTAGAATTTCATGAAAAATGGCTATAAAGGGAAGAATTGTGATTCCAGAAAAGATGGGCAGGGACACAATGGCTACAAAAAGGAAGGAAGCAAAATAGGAAAGTGAACTGAAGAGAAAGGACTAACAGAAGGATATTACACCTATAGCAGGGATCATTAAGACAACCAATGTCCCGCTAAGATGTTTGTGGGACAACAAATTTACAAAGAAATCCCCTACCACCTTAGCAAATAGTGTCTCAACAAAGGATAGATGCAACAATAGATAATAGGCAAGCTGAGTATCAAATTACTCCAATTGAAACTATAGGTACACTTTATGGAAACCCTATAATTGTACTAATTGATAATGGAGCCACTGAATATTTTATATCTCCTAAAATGTTGACTAATTTCCGAGGAGAATTTTTTTTATGGCCAATTCAAGGTTGGTAGATTATGCCAATCAAATGAGAGATAAGGTAGAGTAGTGTTGGTTTGAAGCCAGGGTTGAGCTTCTAAGGTTGACTACAAAGGTTAATTTGTATGTGGCATCTATAAGCTCCTATGACCTTAGTTATGGAGAGATAGGGCAAGTGTAGACTACTTTTCTAAGATGATAGAGTGTTTAGATGACAATAGAAACAAGTTTTATATTCAAGGGGTTCATTAAGAAATTAATGTACAAATTTTTTTAGCTATGAAGCTTAAGAGAAGTAAAAGAAAAGGGTGTCAAATGTTTATGGTTAGAATAGATGAAGTCAGAGGAACAAGAGAAATAACATACCATAGATGATATGATGATCTTTGAATTGACCTCGCAATAGGAAGGGACGACAGAAGAAGGAAAAATAGGTGTAGAGACCTTTGCTTAAAAATATCCTTACCTTCATGAGTATTAGGATGTGTTTGTTGAAGAATTGCCTAGACTTTCCCTCAAAGAGGGAATTTGATTTCTCCATTGACCTAGCGCTAGGAGCATAACGAATTTCCAAGGCGTCGTATAGGATGTCCACCATTGAGTTAATGGAATTGAAAGCACAATTACAAGAATTGATTAGCAAATGATGGATCAGACCCAGTGTGTCTCCATGGAGAGCACCAGTAATATTCATGAGGAAGGATGGAACCCTAGATGTCTATGCATTCTCCATTGTATGTCAAACAAAGTCACCATAAGAAACAAACACCCCTTTCCAAGAATTGATGATATATTTGACTGAATGAGAGGATTTGTGGTACTTTCTAAGATAGATTTGTGATTAGGGTACTACCAAATTAGACTAAAAGAAGAAGATATACACAAACTTGCTTTCTGAACTCAACATGGATACTATGAGTTCATAGCACACTACTTTTTGGGCTTACCAACGCCCCAAAAAAATTTATGAACCTCATAAGTAGTTTATTCAAGCATTGCCTAGATAAGTTCATTTTGATATTCTTAGATGATATATTAATGTACTCCAAGAATGAATAAGAACATTGCCATCACATGTTAATACTACTGCAGCGTTTGCAGAAACACGGGTTGTACAAAAAATTATCAAGTATATTTTCCCCAAAAAAGTATAGTATTTAGGGCATATCATTTCTGCCAAAGGAATAATCATGGATCCAACAAAAACAAAAGTAATATTGGATTGGCTAGTTCCCAAAAATGTGCAAAAGGGGTGACGAAAATGCTCTGCAACTAGGGAAACCAGGGCAAACATCACCACGTGCTAACCTGCTTCCCATGTGCCCAAGTGCGAGCATCATTAATGGCCTCCACTTTCCTAGGGTATGGCCCTGTGCTTAATAATGATAGTAACCTGACCCATATTAATCGTGAGCAGCCAGGCTTTGTGAAAAGTATTATAATCGATCCCAAATCGGCATTAAGAGATCAAACTAGTGCAGCAACCGTAGAAACTAACTCTCATGCAGCGGCTGAGGGTGAGAAAGGGAAGTTGTAGAAGAGAGATGGGGAATAAGAAGAGAGACCCTGGCAGAGAACCTTCAAACATGCCATCCAAAATGAAAGGGCACTTCTAGAAGCCACCCGCTTCATCTCAACAATCGCCTGCACCTCGGAGAAATCCACAGGAAATAGAGGTAAGATTTTTTCACCTCCCCAACTCATCATTAAAGCTAATCCTCAAATGATTGTCGCAATAGATCAAGATAAGAATAGGCTTAAATATTGTGCAATCTTCTTTGTTGCTTTCAATGCTTCTTTCCATCTAGGAACTATCTTAATGACTAGTTTCAAAGGGTTTGGGGGCAAAATCTTGGATTCCACTTTTCATATTGTTGATTGTTGCAAAAGGGTTTGTTTCTTATGTTTTTCATTGATCCTAAATCCCAGAAAGTTATAGTAGACAAACAATTTTGGAGAGTGGGCCAATATGAATTTAGGGCCATCACGTGGTTTCTCGATGCCTCGCATAATGAAGTCCTGGCACTTTTGAGCACCCACTAGGTTGTCATTAAGAATATCCCTCCTTTTTTGCTTAACCTGATCCCCCAGGCCCTTGATCCTGTAGGTAAGGTTATTAGGATAGACCAATCTAATGTTCTTATCCCGTACACGGATGTTAGGGTATTTATCTCCCTTAAACCTGACATTGATTTCCCTGAGTCTCTTCACTTTGACCTCAGTGGTTGCCCTATCAACTGCCATGTATCCTTCCTTGGTGGAATCAAACAGTTGCTACCTCTGTAGAAAGGAGGGCCATAAAAAGCAGGATTTCCCTATCATTAAAAAATGTAATCCTCCTCTCCCAGGTGGAAACCCTATCGCCCCTGGCGGTAACCCTATTTCCCCTGAGACTAACCCTTCTCTTGATACTCCTCCTGGAGTGGCCCAAAGAGATCCATAGCCTACCCACCCACCTCCACCTATTCTAAACCCTCTCCCCACCCTGAGAAATTCTGATGTTGATTTGATGAAGAACTCGACTGATATCTCTGCAACTCTAGACAAACTCAAGGGCCAATTTGATGTTCAAGGACCCCCCCTAACCTGTCATAGATAGTCCTTGAGGCTATGAAGAGCCTTCCTTCTACTATTGAATTATACTTTGGGTTGGGGTCTGACCCCAACTCCCCAAAGACGTTGAAGAGGAGTCAAAATGCTCAACAAATAGCAATTAAGAGGATTAAAGTCAAGGCAGACAAGATTAGATCGGTCCCTAAACTCAAATGGAAAATATACTCCATCCTTCCCCATGTTCAAGATGCTCCTTGTGACCACCCTTCCCTCCCTGTTGTATCCGTTGACATAGTGGCTAGCCCTGAACAGTCCTCTCTTCCGTCCTGCTCCCTCACCACTGGTGACCCTGTTGAAGAAAGTTTAACCCTTTCCACCATAGATAAGAAAGCCTCTTTGGAAGCCCAAAGTGGGAATTCTCTCAAGAAGAAAAGGGTTAGACCTCCCCTATTAAATGGAAACCCCAAGCCATTCAAACACCCTAAGAATAACATACCCCAATGCTTCAAGAGTTTTAATACTCCCATGGATACAGATTAATAATTTGCTATGTCTATCAATTGTGCATCCTGGAATGTCAGAGGACTAGAGTCCTTTGACATAAAATATGTAGTCAAAAGATTTCTGCAGTTGCATAAGGAAATTGATATCCTCATGCTCTAGGAAGTTAAGGCAGTAGGATTTACATTAGATATTGCACTAAAATGCATTTGGAAGGATGTCACTGCATTCTCCTCTAAACATCAGAGAGGCAAAGGGGTAACCTCTATCCTAGTTGGAACCAAATAGAGAAGGTTGATCCAAGGATGAGGTATCTCTCCCTGCAACAAGGTTGTTTGGGTCTCATTTAAAATCAAGGAACAAACCCTTGGAATTTGCTTGGTCTACTCCCCTAATGACCACCATGATAGGATCAACCTGTGGAAGTGGATCAACATGGTTGAAAGAGAACATGAAAACATTGGAGGTCATAAATTCAAGTGGAAAGGTAATGAACTAGTATTCTGGAACAAGATGATCTCTAAACTCAACCTCTTTGACCCCCTGGCAGAGAAGAAAGGGGACTCAGAAGGTGTGTGGTTTACATGGTCTAATTTTCAAAAAGGTGAGAAGAGGATTTATTCTAGATTAGACAGATTCTACATGAACAAATAGATATTTACTTTCCCTCCTACTTTAGGGGATAATTGTGTGAAGGTTATTCCCTATGCTCTCTTAGGCCACCACTCTATTTGCTCTTGCATCCACCTGATTCTTTCTCAGAGTGCCTCACCCCCTAGGAAAACTGGGTTCGCTCTCAACTCTTCCCTCCTCAAGGATGATGTTGTCCAAGCTGCCATTAGGATCATAGCTTGGTATAATGAGGATGTAGTACACCATGACTTAGAGGTTGACAGATAGAATCTTACCACACTTTCCTAGCAAAAAGAAGGCCACAGATGATAGAGGCAAGGAATTCAGTCTTGTTGAGGAACTACAAGTAGTTGAAATACAGATTCGGAACAATCCCTCAGATCAAAGTTTACTGGATAAAGTAATGAGGTGCAAGGATTCCGTTCGGAATATTCAACTCTTTAGAACCAGAGGTGCTAAGATTAGAGCCAGGGTTAACTGGATCACCCTTGGGGATAGAGGGTCTAAATTATTTTTCCAAACTCTTAGGAAGAAGGAGGCAAGAGACAAGATTACCTGTATCAATGATCAAGGAAACACTATTACATCATAGGAAGGGATTCTAGATACCTTCTCCAACTTCTATAGCAGCCTATTCACCACATAAAGGAACGAAACCATGGACTCAGCCATGCAGAAGGTAAGAGGTATCATACCTAAGAAATTATTATAGGAGGATGCTATTAGTATTAGGAGAGAACTATCAGTAGATGAAATTAAAAATGCCATCCGGAGTATGGCTAATGATAAAGCACCTGTCCCTGATGGGCTTCTATTAGAATTCTTCAAAAACAATATTGAATGGGTGAGTAACAATCTTTATAAAGTCTTCAAAGAGGCCATAAGTACAGGCTCCCTTGGCCCTAAACTGAATGTTGGCCTGATAAAATTAATACCCAAAGAAGGAGATAGAATCTTAATCAAGAACTGGAGGCCTATCACCCTACTTAATGTAGGGTATAAGATACTGGCTAAAGCCCTTTCCCTTCAGATTTCCATGATCCTCTCTAAAGTGATCAACAATAACCAAACATGATATGTCAAGGGAAGATATATTCTAGATAATCTGGTCACCTGTTGGGAGGCAATGGAGTGGGCCAAAACTTCAGGACAACAGAGTGCCATGCTCCTAATAGACTATGAGAAAGCCTACGACCATATAGAATGGAAATTTATCCTGCTTATGCTGGAAAGTTTGGGCTTTCATCCCTCCTTCTGCACTATGGTCTCCACCCTCCTAAAAGGTGCCATGGTAGTAGTAGAAGTTAATGGACACAGATCCCAATCCTTTGAACTCACTAGGTCCATCAAACAAGGTTGCCCCTATCTCCTTCCTTGTTTGTTATAGTAGTAGACTCTCTTCACTGCCTCCTTAGGGATGACACCTTGCCTCCCCAAGTAAAGGGCATCTCCCTTCCTACTGGACAAGAGGTGTCTAACATCCAATTTGCAGATGATACAACCATCCTCCTAAACATTGAAGAAAATAGTATGGAGTTCTTAATGAATAAACTTGACCTATTTTGCTTGGCCTTAGGCATAAAAATCTCTATCACCAAGTCCATTATGCTGGGTTAGGAGAACTCCCCACCAAGATGGTGGAACAAATATGAGTTGGAATGGGGAGGCCCTACCCATATTGTGAGATATCTAGGGATTCCTTTGCTATGAATCCCAACATTAATGATATATGGTGCTGGCAAAGGACAGGATTCTAGGTAGGCTTAATAAGTGGGACAACAACCTCCTTTCCTTCCTGGGCAGAGTTCAAGTCTGTCAGAAGATCCTCTCCTCCTACCCGATCTATTTCTCCTCCTCATGGTTGTTCAATCAAAACCAATTCAGCTCTATTCAGAAGATTATCAGAGTTTTCCTTTGGTCAAATGAGACAAGGAACAAGAAGGTACATGTTGTCTCTTAGGATTGGTGCACTAGAGGGAAGGCTTGGGGGGTCTAGGCTTGAAGAACCTCAGAACTCAAGAAATTTCATTAGCAGTCAAATGGATTGCCAAGGCCTCGGCAGGAGATGAACCTTGGAAGGTGTTGATGAGAAACAATCTCTTTAGAGAACATCCTTGCAAAAGTAAAGTCTGGACCAACCTATGTTACTCTAACCTTCTTTGCATGGACAAAAACATTGTTGTACAGGGATCCAATGTGTTCAAATCTATCTAGAAGAGCTGGAGATATATTAGAGGTTTCCTTTGCAACACATCTCCTTTAGAAGGTAGTGGTATGATTTGTGGCTTTAGGTCTCTATGGTGGAACCTTAAGCATAAAGAGAAACCTTTAGCTCTTCTTCAAGGCTGCTCAGCAAGGAGATGGGTAGAGAAAGGCATTTTTCTGTTCCAAGATGTGATACAGGATGGTAAACTTGACTCGTGGGAGAGTCTAAAATCTAAATTTGATCTGCCCTTGGCCCAATATAGAACCTATGCCATTCTTACAGCTGCATATAACAAATTGGGNAACCTTTAGCTCTTCTTCAAGGCTGCTCAGCAAGGAGATGGGTAGAGAAAGGCATTTGTCTGTTCCAAGATGTGATACAGGATGGTAAACTTGACTCGTGGGAGAGTCTAAAATCTAAATTTGATCTGCCCTTGGCCCAATATAGAACCTATGCCATTCTTACAGCTGCATATAACAAATTGGGCCCCCCCTTGAGTTGCATCTCACCTGACATTTTCTTCTCCCAGATTACTTGGCCTGATAGCACCCCTCTTCACCAGGTCAAGACTAAATATGTGTACCACCTTCTCACCCAGAGCCCTGATATCCTCACCTATGTTAACTTTGTGTGGCTACTAGACATCCCCTCCTCAAATTGGAACAAATACTTCACCTCCATCTGGACCCAACCTATTGAACCCAAGATCATCTACTTTTTATGGCACCTCCTTCTACATAAACTCCCATTCAAGAAGCCTAGGGGAGACCCTAATCTTTGCACTATTTGCGAACAACCTGAGTTGGTTTCCCATGCTTTTTTTTGAATGCTTCTTTGCAACAAAAATATGGAAACTATTTGGCCTCAAATACATAACTCACTTTGATAGTCTTAATGTCATTTCTGGGAACATTAACAACAACAAATATTGCAATGTATTATGGTCTATTATGTCCTCTATAATATTGTGGGTTATTTGGAAAGCTCGTAACAATGATGTTTTGGCAGGGAAGTTCAAGAATCTTACTGAATCTCTAAGGAGACTCATCTATTTTGATGTTGCCATGCAGGTTATAGCTATCATAAAGATGAAGGAAAGTAAGTTTCTTCAGATTCTGAGAGAAGGAGAGGCCACTATCAGCAAGAAGGATATAGCACATGGTTATACAATCATGAAACCTGGACCTCAGTTTGATAGTAAACTTGTTGAGTTCCTGGAGAAAGTGAAGAAGGGTAAGGTACCTCCAGCTAGGAACACAGAAAGCGGCCCACCCTACGAGATCATTGGATACAATGATGTATCCCCGAACTCCAATGAATCAGATGGAGAACATGATCTGTCTTCTGATTAGTAAAATTTCTTTAGTTTATAGCTAGAACTTTCTTACATAAAACACTCTGCGATGATATCAATTGTAATATTTTGAGCCTCTTTTTGATTTGGCTGTGACTTCTCCAGCCCTTGGTTAGCTATGTGTGATACTACATAAACTCTCATGTAACCTTTTTTTCTCCTCTGAATTTGCAATAAAAAAAAAATGTACAAGAGGTAAGAATTTTTATGGGGTTAGCAAGGTATTATAGGAAATTTGCAATGAATTTCTCTTGTATAGCCTATCCAATCATTTCACCCTAAAGAAAAGGGAAAATATTTGAATGGAAAAAAAGATGTCAAAAGATCTTTGATTTCCTAAAGGAGAGATAAAATTCTACACCCACACTCAATGTACTAGATCTCACATGAAATTTTGTGGTAGTCGTTGATGCATCTGAGGAAGGATTAGGAGTTTTAATGCAGGATGGACAGGTAATCACATACAATTCCATAAAGTTCAAAAACTATGAACAAAATTATGCTCCTTGTGATTTAGAACTTGCAACTATTGTTCATGTCCTTCAAATATGACAACATTATCTCTAAGACTATTCTATGCATTATTAATCACTTAGATTTAATCAAAACCTAGAGAACCATACCTCAAGAAAACACCAAATTGGAAGCACACATATTTTTTGACACATCAATGTCAATACTAAATACCTTATATGAGTAGGTGTTGGCATTTATCACCTTCATGCCATTTTAAAAATCCTATGTAAACCATATAAAATGTGGTGTCCTATACAATCTATCACCTACATGTTACTAGTGAAATCTAACTAACTCTATGATACAACAAAAGAATTCCTTTGGGAAAAGCATAGTCCTTAAATCCTTCCATGTGAAAGTAATAATAAGCTTATTTGAAATTATGTTATAGGTTTGATAATTTCAATAATCAACTCAAGTGTTAGAATAACTGAGGTGGGGGGAGGTGAATTGGTTAGCTCCCAATTATCCTATAGTCCCAAATTCCTCTAGATGTATATAAAAATAATTTCAAACATATAATTCAACTCGGTGAAATGTATTTTGTAATCTCAAACTTTAGTCAATAGTGTTTACTGAGTATCAGTTAATTAACACTGTGATTACCGATCAATGTCAATAAAGCAAAGTGTAAAGTGAAATAACAATCCACAACATTCATGCACATTGAAACATAGATTTTTAACGTGGAAACCCTGCTAAGGGAAAAATCACCTGGGACCAGTAACCCAAAATATTTTCACTCTTTTGAAGTGAACTCGGTGAAGAACCAACTCTGTTAAAGGTTACAATGCACACTGTTAAATGTGACCTGGTTAGAGGATTTAAAACTAACAGTTCTCTCTTGACCATGCATTCACTATGGGGTCAACAAGAAAACATTCAACATTCATTAGAATGCCATAATAAAGACTTCCATGTCCTACTCAGTTAAGAGATTTATCTGTAACAATGGTTAAACTGATACAGTAATGATTTGATTCAAATACAACTCTATTTTGCAGATTTTCAGATCTATGTTAAGTACATAATACCTTTGATCAATTTGTTCACTTCAGTTCATCTCATACTTCATACTTTGTTCTGCTCGGTAATGCTCTTTCCTCTATTTTCTCAGAGATGTCTGCAGAACACGCTCGGTTCTGTCTTTAACCAGTTTGATCAGTCATGCATAAACCTCGCATGTGTGCATCATAGCATCATGTGATTCATAATGAATCTTTTGTCTCTTATATAGACATCATGTCTCATTTAATTTCCATCCTTTAGATTTTGCTGCTTAATCTCCATCGTTGATTTTGCCGCTCAAACCATCCTCGGCAGTTGTGTTAAAAAAATGTTTCAATCTTTGTCGTCCAATCTTCCTTGAATTTTCATAACCGTTTGATCAACATAACAAACTTTATCTTTTACCTCGAAATCATCAATTGCCAACTCAGCATTCTAGTTGGCCTCGGTTTGATTAAATTGCTTGGTCAATACCTTGTTGTGTCGGTGATCCCTAGNTTGTCTCTTATATAGACATCATGTCTCATTTAATTTCCATCCTTTAGATTTTGCTGCTTAATCTCCATCGTTGATTTTGCCGCTCAAACCATCCTCGGCAGTTGTGTTAAAAAAACGTTTCAATCTTTGTCGTCCAATCTTCCTTGAATTTTCATAACCGTTTGATCAACATAACAAACTTTATCTTTTACCTTGAAATCATCAATTGCCAACTCAGCATTCTAGTTGGCCTCGGTTTGATTAAATTGCTTGGTCAATACCTTGTTGTGTCGGTGATCCCTAGTTCGGTTATCATTGTGCTCGGTATACACTGTGTTTTACTCTGTGTTCGCTATCTCTCGGTGTATACAAAACTCTTCATTTACCAACTACATAAACATTGTTTGTTCCAAATCTTCAATCCATACCAAATGTTTTCCACTATAATGATACTCAAATAAGTTGACATCAATGACAATACATTAACTGATAATGTTTATCATCACATCTGTAACTCGTTTGATTATCAACAAATGAATTTAAACATATAATCAGTTGTAGTTCATCACTCAAGATGAATTGGCCAAGCTATACTACCTATGCCTTCATAAAGCCCTTTTCTCAACCCTAATTTTGTTGCCAATAAGTTATCTCTTGTATTGATCTTATTTTAGCATTGTGAATTTAAAAGGATATGTAACGTTGATCTAATTCAAGTGATCTTAAGGGTGTAAACTTTAAACTATGTACTCTAGTTAAAGAATATATTATATGTCATCACCATAAGATTGAAACAAACATACAAAACCTAAAGATGGAAACTAAAGTGAACCTACTTGGACAAATTATTTGCACACAAAATGGCACCCACGTAGTTGAAGGAGAGGAAATCCTTTTCCGTGGATCATCTTCCTTATACACATCTTCCATACTTACATATCACCCATGAAGATGAGAAATTACCTTCTAGAGCCATAGAATAAATCAGAATTCTTTTCAACCACAATAGGGCCCCGTTTGTTTGCAGGAATTGAGGAGGAATTGGCGGCGACACTTCCCGATTTCCATGAAATCCGCCGTTTGGAACCCCAATATGCTATTCGGGTTATGCAGGTGAAAACCAGGTTTAGGACCGAAAACGAGCGGCACCATCTTCCCAGTGAAAAGGTGGAATTTGTTTTCATATTCTCATTGTTGTTATTTCACAACCAAATTTAATAAATGGTCAGGTCCGTCATCTTCCCGCTTTGATTTTTGGGTTTTCTAACTATCGCCGAGGGTTTTTTTTTCATTACCGTTTTCATTGTTTCATTCGCATTTTTCATTTGCAGGAAACTTGTCTACATCGTGAAGGGCATCACATTCTGCACAAAAATCATCCATCTGCATTGCGAAGGGCTTAGTGTTCTGCACGAAACTCATCCATCACCAGGAACTGGTGTCTGTCAAATGATATTTTCTCTGTGTTTTTACATCTGTATTACAAACCCCATTATTTTCCTGGGCGAAATATTTGTTGATTTCATAAATCTGTAGGTTAGGCGTTAATGCTCT